>VURO01044126.1:72615-89432 GCA_015108175.1 Pelvicachromis taeniatus | reverse complement strand
CGACAAATAGACGCCGGTCTCCAATAGTAGCCGGGCGACCTTCGACCCGTAAGTCCCTCCGCGCTGTTGTCGGTCCTCCTCACTCGGCCAGCTGTTTCCAATCAGCTGTCATCTAAGACCAGCGGCATTTAAGCTGGACGTGCGGCGACCGTCAAAGTGGGATTATTACACTGAACTGGAACTGTTGGCTAGCAAATCTGCTAACAGTGATTTTCTGGTCTTTTACTTCCTGTTGAGGAGACTCGGGCGGAGAGAAGTTTCAGGGAGCACCACTCGTGCACTGGGCTACCACAGACAAGGAGACACTCGGGAGCAAAGGAGGAGCACAATTGGGAACTGCATTATTTGTGAACTGTTGGAATACGTTTTGGAGCACTGTAAGTAAACGCACTGTCTTTTCACCTCAGTCTAAAAACCACACCTGAGTCCTCTTTTCCTCTCACTTTCGTGACAATTCCATCTGAGAAGGGAATAAGAGCCGGTCTCCAACAACTGCTGGTCTCTTTTAAACACCAGGACGGCTGAACAATTTTTTGAATAAACGCTGGGGCTACTATTGGAAGATATACGGTATGCATATGGGCAATACTTTTCCAATCATTCTTGGATCATCCAGTTATAATTAATTTCCTTGCAACCTGAAACTGCTGACTTAAAGGATATAAGGAAAAGGCACTGAATTGAATTATTTTATAGCCACTATTTAGCTACTTAATAACCTTATGTCTAACAAATCAGTGAGCTGTATGTACAACATGAATTCTAGTCAATAATAATAACACATTACCAAAATCCAAATCCAGTAAGTTGAGTTAAGCGTGTCATGTTTCAACCGTCTGTCTGTCAGTCTGTTAGCAGACACACACACTACTTGGACCATTATCTTTTATTAAAACTGTTGAGAAGGTGGAGCATAGGCAAAGGAAGGAAATTGTTAATTTCTGGTTCGGACAGATCAAGGGTGGATACTGGAAATTATTTTCATTATACAGTTGCATCATCAGCTTATGAACTGGCAGGTCTGGCTACTGCTTGGGCCTCCAGGCTATTGTGGGGAAACTTTTCCTTCCCCTTTAATCAACCAGTGGACAATTTGCAATTCAATTTTCAGTAAAAAAAAACTCGCTAGGGAGGTGCACACCAGCTGTTTCAGAATGTGAGAGCGTGTTACAGACGTCTAATAAGCATTACTCTCAGCATATAATTTAATGTGACTCAGTTGTTACTCAAATACTTGGACATGTATGTGCATGGTGTTATTTATTATTTTTGAATACATGATTATGGCTTTCATTTATACTGTCCTCCTTGGTGGAAGCATAACATCACTGATTTGGCTTAAGGTCACATAGTTAAAGGAGTGAAACACAGACATCTTTCTGCCTCTTTCTAGCTTGAAGGTGAACTTTTTCCTATATCCGCATGCTGAAAACAACGGTAAATGCACATTTCAGAGATGATGTCTAAATAGAAATGAAAGCAGAAATTTTGCCACACCTCCTTTTCAAGTTGCATCTATTGCACATGAGACAAATGAGTTCTTTTCTCATCTCTTCACTTTTCACCTCCCCTTTTTTTTCTCCCCCTCTACTTTTATGAATGAGACACTGTACCAGTAATGAGGTTTTTCCACTAGCTCTGCTCTCTTCTGTTTTTCACTCCTCCTCTCCATCCTCCTCCTTTTTCCTCTCCTCCCATTCTCAGAGGTGGGAAAAGTGATTAAAGTGGATATAAAGTTAATGGTTTCATCTCCAATCCCTGTGCTTGGGTGAGCACAAGTTGTGAGTGTACTGAGCATATTACTGGAAAGTCCTGTGTGTGTGTGTGTGTGTGTGTGTGTGTGTGTGTGTGTGTGTGTGTGTGCGTGCGTGCGTGCGTGTGTGCGTGCGTGCGTGCGTGTGTGTGTGTAGGGGTTGTTTGTCACTAAGGGAGATTTATGCATATTAGCCCTTTAGTTGAGTAAGGGCAGTGCAGTGAATACTGTTTAAGGTCATATAGTTAAAGGAGTGAAACACGGACATCTTTCTGCCTGTCAGACATTATTTTTGAGAGATGAGTCAGTCTTAAAGTACATGGGAGGAAATCACTGCATTTGAATAATGGAAGAAAATACTGTATGTATTGTGCTAAGAAGTGACATATGCAGCACAATATCAACAGGCCATCTGGTTTACTTCCAGGATAAAACATTTCTAATGTGACAAGCTTCCTTTTATTATTAATGCTAAGTTTTGAATTTTTCACATAACAATCTGTTAAGAGTGGGCGGCGACAATGTGAAGAATATGTGAAAAATTATCACACAATAATGTTGGTATGATTATATGTTCAAATGATGTTACATCCTGGCTCTTCTAATCGGTTTTTAGTTATTTGTTATTTCTTTTTAATTGTTTATCTCTTGGCCTGCCTCTCTTACTTGTCTACACTTTGGAAATTGTTGCAATTTTCCTCATCAAATTGTTTGTGAATGCTAACGTGCTTTTAGAATTGTTTTGTAAGAGCAGACACCAGTAATTACCAGGTCGCTGTTTTCGTTAGGTTTTCCATTTGGAAGAAAAAAAGTTACAGATCATAATTTGCCCTCATTGCTTTCAGCTCTTTTAAATTGTGCTAAATTTCAGTTGACAAGGAAACAGCAGGTGTTCTTAGGCCTGAAAAATTAAGCTTACAATGCCCACCAACTGTGCAAACTGCGTCATTATCACACTTTTAAGTGTGCTGATATTTATGGGCTCAACCACACATACATGCACACAGTGTGCACAATGTGCCATATATCCAAGAACTGTAGGATTTTCATTATGCAAATTGCTCTTGTTTGTTGGTTAGCTTTTATTTTAGTATTTAAGACAACATCACAAAACATGTTAATTAAAACAGAAAATAATCAGGAGATGGATACAACTGCCAGACATGTAATTCACTTATGGTTCAGTCACACAAAAGTAAAAAATAGGACAGCAACTACTTAGTGAGTATGATAAATCAGTGGTTGCCTAGTGATTGATTTTTTTTCCTCTGTTGGATACTAACTGCATGTAATTAAGAGCAACCAACTAGTTGCCCAGAGGTTGGGCGTACAACCCCATCAACATCTGGGCAATCCCTTTAAATTGCAACTTGGGATGCAAGCTGTCTCCATACAATTGCAGTCCAACTCAGACTCCATCAATCACTGTCAGAGAGATTAGCAATGTTGCTATTACCAACATGGCGTAATCACAGCCTGTGGCATGAACACATCTGTGATGTATCTCTTTGCAGTATTGGGTCTAACACTACTGGTTGCCCATTAGTTGTCATTTTGCAGTTAGATCATGGTCCTGTAGCAACTATGTTACTATTTGTGGATGAATTTTTGTATTTGATGAGTTTCACATCTAAGAGGTTCTGGCTTGACTCTGAATGGAAGTAAGTTAATATACATTTCTGTGTATGCAGACAGCAACAGATTTGCAATTTTTGTTGGTTTATTACACTTCCATCACCATTTTATCACAAAAAACTGCATGTAAATGCCAACTTGACTGCATTCAATCACACATGGACAGCAGACTCATTGAGTCCGATTTTATTTTATGGTCTCTTGACACACCAAAGCTGCTTTGAGTACAACAACCGACTGTGAGTGGTCACAGACCTGGTCCCCATCTAAGAGACAACCATCTAAAGGCAACAAGATTACCAGTTTATTGTGTGCAGTTGCAATAATTTTGGTCTCCAACTGGTGTTTTTCCTTGTGCAACTGTCATTTCTCACAATTGATTTAAAGAAAAATGATAGGATCATTATCTTAAATTTTATGCACTTTATTTATGTAAAAGGTCAGAAATATATTTATAATCAGATGTTAATATCAATTATTGCATTGGCTTAAAAAACGAGTATGTAGATAAGATTATGAGCCATTTTTATCATTATAATGATTATCGTATGATATCGATACACTACATTACAATGCACATAAATTAAATTTAAAGAATCCCTTAATTATCCCGCAGGGGGAAATTCCTTCTCTGCATTTGACCTATTCACTCAGTGAAGAAGCGGGCTGCCATCAATACCGGGAAGCAGTGTGGAGATGGTACCTTGCTCAGGGGTACCTGAGGGGAAGCAATTCAGTGGATTTGAACCCCTGACCATCCGATCATGAGGCGAGCACTCTACCTACTGAGCTATTTCCTCGCCCTCAAAATTAGTTAATGTGGATCTTTTAAAACAGCTTATTCAGTTTTCCTCTCCGGTTGTTAATTTGTACTTCGTGGGCTTCTACTAAAAATGTTAGAGCTCTGACTAAAGGAGATCAAAGATTCCAGGTCTCCTACAAGTGAGAGAAAGTGCCCACACGCGCACTAGAGAGAAACTGATCTCGTGATCGTCGTATAAAATCTCAAAACGGGAACAAGTTGCCCGGCCTCAGATCATTTTGTATCCGCTGCACACTCATTTCTATCAAGGATCCCAGAAAGAAAGGCTTACGTGTAGTCAGATTTGATCAGGGCAAACACACATCGCCACACTCATGGGCAGAAGCAATTTAATAAGCTCAGAAACGACCCCGTAGGTCAATTCTTCGAAGAAAATGAAATAACTTCAAACCTGGAAGGCACTCGCATCATCTGGTCTTGTACTGTAGCTACTTCAATAGCCAGAAAATCAAATAAAAGTTTTATAGATTAATGTGGCATCCATTTAAGGAGTAGAATGAGGTTCCAGCTGTCAGTCAATTGAGGTGCAGCAGACACAAACACGGACCCACATTGGAGGTGAGACTTATGCCCGCTGATCTGTTGATTCTGGACTATAATGCCACAGCTGCTCTCTGTCATCACCTCCAAGCAGCTGGAAAGGTGCTGTCACTGTTCTCCTGCCTTTTAGTCTGGCTTTGTATCAGTATAATGCTTATGGGAAATATTTTTAGCTTACCTCCCCTTTTGTCCTTGAATGAAGTGCCAAAATTCAAATAATATGGTGGGCCTGGTTGTTGCATAAAATGTAATTGACATTCCTAATGAACTGTTTTGTGTTTGTCTTGTTTTTCTTGCAGCTTAATGATACTGTGAAGGAGGATTTAAATCCAGTACTAATTGTATGTGACTGATTATATCACCCTGTTCAAATATTTTAGTATACCAGTCCTAGACCCGGTATTAGTCTAAATATATATATATCGGTAACAATGTCAGTTATTTTCTCTTAACTGCTTAAACTCAACTCACTTCCATTGCAGTAGCACAGAAAAGAGTGGATGTTGGAGTTAGCCTAAAAATAAAGACGATTTGTTAGGTTTTTGTTTCTAACTTTCCAACATTTCCAGCAGCTCCTTAAAAGATTACTGTCAAACTCTCATTTGAGCTAAGTTCTGCTTATTTTGCATCATGCTGCTTGACAATGCATAATGAGGTGCACTGTATGCCAATTGTTTTTGCTTCAGTTTGGGGATTTGGAGACAACTGATTATGTCTTGATGAACAACCACTGTTGGTAAAGTGGGTCAAAGTGTATTTGGGCAGCTGCTAATATACTAGCTTTGTTACCCAAATATAGGCCGTGTGTGGGAGGTAGAGAAGTGAATTGAGGTCTCTGGGTTTTAGGGGGACTGTGTTTTGGGGAAAGTATAGGAAGCCGTCAAATTGCTCCCAACCTTAGTCCTACTACTAGTCCTGCTGCTCTCTTCTTGAAGGAGTGTTCTCTATTAAATCTCTATGGGAACTTTACATTAAGGATGAATCACGCTGATGTGTGCAGCCACTATAAGTCTCATTGCCGACTGCATGTGTTGTATATGTGGGTTGTTTTGCATATTTGTGCATTTGAGTCAGCGACAGAGACTCTGTTGCACCTGCGAGGGGAAACCATGCGTCTTCCTCTTATTCAGTTCTCCATCTTTTGTGTTTTAAGTGAGACAGTGACAGAGACAAACACACGACAGAGCTTGTGACAGATTTTGAGTACAGTATGTGTGGTATGCCTTCAGCAGAGACAGAGAGGAAACAAAAAAACAGACAGGTGTGTGCTCCACTTTCCCAAGTGTGTATCTCCTGCTTCACGCTATAGCAGGAGATATGAATTTGTCTCGCTATGTTTCAGTAGCTTCTTAAACAAGCTTCTGCTCCCCCATTCACTTAGCTTTGAGTTTGATAGGCAGACTAAAGATAGAATGGAACAATGAGTACTGCACTACCGCTCTGCTCTAATAAGCAATGATTGGTACTTTGTTGCCTTTTTAATGGCTCATACTTTGAAATGACGAGTTTATACGTTTTGCTCTTACTGCTCATTACTGATTGTGCACGATGCCATTTTCTTTCCATAATGAATCGAATCGCTTATCATTAGGGATCCCGTATTTATTACACCTTAGTTCATAGCTAATTTACCACAATAGTTTGCAACATTTTCATGCAATTCAAAATGTTTTCTTTTAATGTCTTGTGTACACTGTATAGAATGTGGTGCCTTTGGGCAGTCAGTATGATCAGCAAAAATCCCCATGCTTGATAAGACACAAGAAATTGGGTAAAATTTCGAAGCTATCACTGGAAATTCGAAAAACACCTTTGCGATGAAAAGCAGTATCTCATGGCATTTTTAATGTGTGGGTGTGTGCAGAGAGGAGGAAAGTGATGAAAGGCTTCGGCAGCTGCTCTTGCTACCCCGATGGTGCGTGCGATAAGAAGAAAGTCTGATGTTTAGGAGAGAAAGACACAGTGAGAGGATAAATAGCGTAATGGTCATTGTTCTCTTGTGGTTCCGAAATAAAATTATGCATCTTTAAGAATTTGTGAAGCCTCTGAAATGCTGATAACAACAGTTTTCTCACATTTGTTAGTCAAAGTGCAGTAGGGAATCCTCCTCCCCTCTGCTTCCCATCTCATTTAGCGTTCCTCTCTCCTCTGCTGAATTTGCAACCTGCATTGTGGAAGGAATGATAGGAAAGCTATGACAATAATCCCCTCGCCTCTGCTCTCATCCTCACCTCCTCTATCATCCTCCTCGCCCTCCATCCTGCACGACTAAGAATGTTTTCTGTCACAAGGAGACAGCTGCTGTGTTGGAGTGTCAAAGTATAGGTTTCCACTCAACTCGCTCAAGTGGGAGCGCTTTTCCCATTGTATTATAGATGTAAGAGATACGCTCTGGTGCAGACAGAGATTTTGTGTTCAAACAAATGTAGAAAGACTTTAACCAAACGCATTTTTGCAGGTAGTGTTTTCAGGATTTGTTGTTATCACCCTCTGTTTCAACATCATCGTCTTCTGTCGACTTTGACTTTGTATGTGTTTACCTGCAACAGCGTGGAAACACACACAGAATTCACTGAAGCCATCTGATTTAGAATGCATGCACATTCGTCATAGACTGACGTGCAAATTGTGTGAAATGAATGAAGTCTTAACATGTGCGGAAATTTCTGTCAGGCTGCCAAACTGAACTTCAGATGAACTTTGTTCAATGTACTTTCTCCATTTTCCTCCGTACCTGTTTTGCTTTCTTTCTTTTTTCCAGGACAAGTTGTTCATTATATGCAATCGAGCCAGTTCTTGTTATCGACTTCCTTTATGTGTGAGTCATACCTGAATTGTTCGACAAATGGGGGGATTTTTCTTGCCGGATTTTGTTTTCTGTCGCTTTGCCTGTGTCTTTCTGACCTTGTTCAAGTTTGGCCTTTTGAGTATCGCTCTTTGAAAAAGTTATAGACAGATGGGAAATACGACTGTGTAATGGCACTGGCTAATGGCCCAATATGAAAGAACGATTTCAAACACCCGCCCACATGAACACGTACACACAGACATGTAGACATCCCTGTGTAGATCTTACAAAACTGTGACATTTCTCTGCTGTACACCTCACTCTCTCCTCACCACCTCTCCTCTCCTCTTCTCTCCGCTCATCTTCTTCTCCTCTGTTCCTATTCAGCTGTGTCCTGATGGGGCCGCCTGTTTGTCTTATCGCCCTTCACCAGCTGTGGTTTGGATTGGGGATCTAGGGGTCTCTTCTTCCCTCTAGCTTTCCAAGCACTAAAAGACAGGGGGACAGTGATTTGGCATGCTTTACACACCCTCATAAACAATTAAAGCACGCTTTCAGGCGCACAATGACACACAAACACTGTCGGGTAGACAGACACACACATCCATGGAGCTCATCCAGATTTCATTGCTACAAGTTGTGTGGACATTAGAGGGGAAAAAACTAATGAGGAAATATTGTTCACCTGATTTCAGCTGGTCTTTCCCCGTTAAATTGTCATTAGATGCTCTCTGTGCTATACTTCGTAATGCCACCTGCCTGTGGCTGTTAATGATTACAGCCACCCTCTATTCCCCCATTCTCCTCACTCACTTAAACATCTTAATGAACCACCTGTACTCTGTGTGTGTGTGTGTGTGTGTGTGTGTGTGTGTGTGTGTGTGTGTGTGTGTGTGTGTGCGTGCGTGCGTGCGTGCATGCGTGCGTGCGTGTGTGTGTGTGAGGTACCATAACTGCTGGAGGGTTGCCCCCTGTATGAGCCAATTATCTTTACTTACTTCTCTCCTAACAACTACTTTGAAATCATCACAGAGGAGGTGGAACAGAGATAACTCTGGCAGCAACAAGTAGCACATATGCTAGTGTGTTTGTGCAAGAGGTCATAAGCTCAAGCCACTCACTGAGATGATTTTGGCAAAGACGTAAAAAAAAGCACTGGTGCCAACTTGCGATCTATTCAGGACTTCGGCTGTTGCGAACAACCTGTTCCCACTCCTCCCCTCTGGTGTGCTACAGAACACTGTACACCAAAAAAAAAAAAAAAAAAAAAATGCAAAGAACAGACATCTGTACAGTGTCTTTTGCATGACTCTGCCAATACCAGCACAATGTCTATATCGATATTGCCTCATGTGACTGTGTTTAAAGGAGGGGAGCTCATAACGATGTTGCAGCTCAGCATGATACTTTTCAGGTTTAGCAAACAGTTGTTAAATATAAAGCTTTGCGAAACCAAGCATCTAGCAAGCTACACACTGAGATATTTAATGCTTATTTTTTGCACTGGGGGCAGCCCATGGAACTCTTAAATAAGTTGAAATGGTAAATAGCACTCTCTTAGTTTTATTTAAAAATGTTTTCACTTCGAATTTTGCTCTAAAAGTACCGGTATCTTGTCCAAATAGCCCTTTTTCTCATAGACGTTTGGAGTTCCAGTCCTACTATTAGTAGATAACCCGCTTCACCATTTCAGCCATGCTGCCCCCGAGCGACCAGAAATTGCCTAAAGCAACTTTAACACTCTGTTGGATTGTGTTCAGTAGGATGTAACAGATTGATTAAAAAAAAGCAACGTTTCCCGACGTAGGTTAGTAATTGGACCGTCTTTCAAGATTTTCCTCAGACACGCTTCCCCAGCCCTCCCCAATTAAACCCATACAATCCTGTGACAGTTTCTTATCACTTCCGCTGTACTCTGGCCTTTTCTAATAAAAGTGAAGTCTTAACAGGTAGTGGTGGTAGCATAGGGGACAGAAATGCCTTTATTTATGCTGCTCTTCATGTCGCTTTCGAATTACCTGATTACCTGGTGCAGCGGTTCCTATCAGCAGGAGTCTCTGTTTAATAAACATAATTCATTCCCCTTGTTTCTCACTACTACTACATGTGCGCACTGTGTTTTTGTCAAACTGCGGCCCAGCTGTCATGTGTATTACTATTTATTTTTTCATTGTATTCTTGGACATCAAGTACCTGTTTTTTGTTTTACTGGAATTTTTATTTGACATGAATACTTTTCTCAGTAATTGCTGTTTGTATTCAGAAAGACATTTAATCCACACGTAGTCCAATAGCTGGCCAAAATCCAGCAGTATTTAATACTGGTTGGCACATCACACAATCTATTTCCATCTCTTGGACTTTTTCATTGCTCCACAACAAATATTAGTATTAGGATGCTATCAGACATACTGTGTGTATTTGTGGTTTCTCCATGCTGATGGCATTGTCGGGATTTTAATGTCTCTGAGGGTTTTTTTTAAGACAAAGGTTATTCCAGCAATTAACCTTGTGAGATGAGTGAGGGAGCAATGCAAACAACAGCAATGCAGTCCCTCAGTAACAGGTATGTCTAGAGTTGCTCAACAAACAGAGGATCACATCCAATCAAGAGTAGTGCCCAATCCCTCAACCACCCACCCCCCAGCAGGACACTTAACTAAAACTATGCAAAACTGATCAAACTAATCAAATCCCTGCCTTCATGTCTAGCAAAAAAATTTCTGTTGGTTCTGGGGTTTCTCTGTTCATAGGCCTATTCTGGTCCTACAGTGTTGTGTCATGCCAGTTACAGTAGGTGTCTCTGTGGAAAAACGGTAAAGGGAGGCAGGAGGCTTCCTATTTAGATGCTTAAACCTTTCAATGGGAAAGAGTAGCAATTCTACTCAGAGAACCCTTCAGATATATGAGGTCTTCACCCAATCTCTAAAGCTAAGCACCGCCATCCCATAGAGGATACTCATTTTGGCCACCTGCATCTATGGCCTTAGTCTTTCAATCAACCAAGGCCATAGGTGATGGCTGAATTATGGATCAGTTGGTACAGTAAATAGAAACCTTTGTTATGCCTCGGCACACCTTTCAACACAACAGTGCAGCATAATGCCCACATTACTGCAGAGGAAGCACCACTAAGCCTCCCTAAACCCAAAGTCATCCATCATTTTTTATGGAGAATCACGGCCTGTAAACCTGCAGCCAGACCCCAATCCAGTCAGATGCGTCTGAACAACTCACATCTGTACTTTGCAACACATGAGTTGCTGGACACCACAGGACACCTCCAATAACCATGCTCTAATAGAGCTGTTTTGATGGCATGTGAAGGAACTACACAATATCAGGCTGATGGTTTTAGATTGGACTCTTATGCTAATCTCATTGGCTTGAATTTTAGCTGCCCGATAGGTTGTAGAGTCAGTAGCTAGATGATCATATTCTTAACATGCATGATGATTCAATTCATGCGAAAGCCAGCAGAACAGAACAGATGTGCCTCATTCTAGCTCTCTAAAGGACAGTGCAGTCACAGCCACAGCAGTTCACTTTGTTATTGAACACCTGCTGGGCTGTTACAGCGATCTGGCATGCAGTTCTCTGGGGTATGTAGGAGCTGAAATCTGTCAGGGGTTATTTGAGGAGAAAATCTGATGTGAAAATGAAGACAGAGGGAATTCTACTGAAACTAAAAAAAATAAGAAAGTCTACCTATAGGTTTAGCTGCTGTTTTTTTTTTTTATTATGGCACAATTAAAGTGACCATATTTGGATGAGAGGGTGAAGTGGTTAGTTATCAGGAAATACTACCAAGTTTGGTTAGCAACTGCACTGTCTGGGTGCAGTACTCAGTCTCACTTATCTGCCAATTAATGCTGAATGGATGGATGGACTTCTTTACTACAAAGCAGACCATATTATTATTATTATTATTTGTCAGATAATTTCATTTAAGAGTTTCAATAGCACAAGCACAGTGGAAAGGTGCAGTTCAATGATTTAAATTTCTGGAGGTGTGTCACATTCGCTGGTGCGGGACTCAAAAGGCAGGACTCTGAACTGTGCTGTCAAATCAAGTGGGTTTATTTACAACACCAGTGATATGTACATATATACAGTGAGGCAGGGAGAAGAGGGGACCAGGGATTCCAAGGGTTGGTCCAGCTCAGGGAAAAAGGGAACTCTCGCTTGCAATCCACTGTGTAGAGTCCAGATCACCGATTCCACACCGTGCTGTCTCTCACCCACACTCAACAGGGAAGGCAGGTTCAGGTCCAGCGGGGTCTATACAAGGGAGACGGAGACAGACATGAGCGTGAAGATCAGGTGACCAAAGGCAGGCAGGCAAGCAGGCACCACGCCCCAGAGCCACCACAGATGGATCATGACAAGGTGGAACCAAGCAGACACCAGCTGTCTACAGCACTTACATGCACTTTGATGCATGTGCATAGAGGAAGGCAATAGGTGAGGGGTCTATAATTTTTGAAGAGAGGAGATATGGAATAACCATTATTTTAATTGCACGAAAGGTCAACAGAAGCAGCTTTGCTATCTGACACATCAGCTCTTTGCAAGCATCTGCACTGACAGCATGCTAACACAAAGCTAGCAAAGAAGCCCGGTTGTTGTTAAAGTCGACCCCAGCCAAGCTGCTAGAGTCTGACCTTCAGCAAAAGCAGTGATGAGCAGTCAGACTTGTAGCAATGTAGTCTCCATTTCTATCCAAACATATTTTTCATAGAATCTCTGTGGTGATCACTTAGAAGTCTCTGTGGGCAGTTTTTCAACACTGCTTTGTGTTGTTGGCTTTGTGCTCATATTTTTAAGCAAGATTGTGTGTCTTTATTAGGATAGGGATGTGTCAGCGTGTTGTACTGTAGCCTGTAGTGTATATTGTTAAATGGTAATTATGTGACAGTGTATTTCAGGCCACGTTGTGAGTAACGCAAAAGTAAATTAAAGAGTAGTGTAGCAAATTACTCTCTCTGGGGAGTAAATTAGTGATGTACTTTTAAGACAAGTAATAAGTAATACATTCCTTTTTTTGTAACACTCCCAACACTGGCTATATAAAAACTTTTAATGCCACTTAAATGGTTATTTAAAAAGAGTGTAGTCGAAGAGATTTCATTATTTGTAGGTCACATCAGTGTTGTGGCTTACTGTTCACCAGCATGATGTATAACTCTTGCTTTATTTAACTTGCCCTATTATTTACTTTTATTTTGTTTGGCAACACAATATATTGTAGATTTCTGAATGCGCTGTCTCAGCGTAATTTCATTGTTGCTCTGATTTAAGAGCTTTATCTAACAAATCTTCCTGTATAAATGACATAAGACTCAAAAACAGAATTTATGAAAATCAAACAAATCTTTATTTCAGCAGGCAAAGGGAAGACCACTTGGAACAAACAGGATGACAGAAAAATGAGGGAAGACAAAGGCTATAAAACACACACAAGGTTATTTAAATAGTTAACGCCAGGTAAATATAACTGGAACTAACTGGAGAAAACAAAACAGGGGAAGCAAAGCTAAATACAAGAGACTCACAAAAATAAAACTGAAAGTAACTAAAACACAGCGAGAACATCAATGTGACATGAGGGGAGGCAAGAACAAGCTAAATAGCATGGAATAAAACATGAATAACCATAAACGGAAACCAGGTAGTACACAAGAACAGATAACTCTAGCAACAAGCTAGAAAAAAAAAAAACTATACAAAACATTCATATTGTGAAGCGGTAAATAAAAGCAATAACTCTAAACAAGGAAAACATGACACAGAAACCAAACAGTGTCAGTAAATCGCTTTATGAAACTCGTACAGGTAAGACAAGATGCTAAAAATTCAAATTAAAGTTTAAATGTGGCATAGTAAAAATCCTGGCATCATTAACAAAACATGAATGGTTTTACAAAAATGTCAAAGATTTTTAGCTTTACAAAACATGGTATTGGTATTTTGCTTGTACTTTTATTATTAAATAGTTTTTTCTGTTATTTTTTCTTGTTCAGTGAGAGAAATCTTGTCTGTTTTGGGCTTAAAAATGTGCATTCAATTCAGTTTCAGTGTCTGAAGTGGAAATGTGAAGAACAGCGGACAGTTGGTCGTTACTATTTGATTATTTTAGAATTATTGTGTTTTGGTATTATGCTTTGTGATGTTTCTCCTGAAAGGTGCTATAGAAATAACATTTTACTGACTTACTGAGAGAGGATCCTAACATGGATGAGTACCAGCTGAGGCGACTGCCTGATCAGAGGGGCACATGCCTCTTTTTTCTCAGGGCATGTTTGCAGCTTTGCCAGTTAAAGCTCAGATGTCAGTTCCCACTCTGCATCAGTCAAGCGCTTGTATTTATTCGGATGTTTAGTCTCAGACTCAAGATATAAAGAATGGTGCCTATGCTTTATCACTTGAGAAAGGTTCCCCTTCACCAAAGAAGCAAAAATGTGAAGGTACAAGACAAA
The DNA here is from genome assembly GCA_015108175.1 of Pelvicachromis taeniatus. Lineage (NCBI taxonomy): Eukaryota > Metazoa > Chordata > Actinopteri > Cichliformes > Cichlidae > Pelvicachromis > Pelvicachromis taeniatus. The sequence goes on along the minus strand of VURO01044126.1, from coordinate 75,414 downwards.
GTGACTGTCATCTGGATAAGACATCATCCTCACTTCCTCCTCATTTCAAGCTTCATCTCCTTAACTGTAGTCAGGCTCTAATGCATGAAAATGTGCATAAACATGTCTATATTTTTCTGATATAGTCACAATTACTTATTCTCAGGAGTTTAGACCTGTGACCCTCTCATCCATGGACAACAAGCCCGCTAAACAACAACAAGAGCTGGTTATAAGCTAACAATAGGTCAGAAATGTTAGGATCGAGTGTCTGATAAACAGTTTAATTGATTCTCACATTGCATGAGAGGTTGTTATCGTCCAACAAATTTACGTCCAACCCAAAGACAGTTTCACAAACAGCAGCTAACAGAGGAAAAAGCAGGCAGTTCAGCATATCCTTAAAAACTCGCCTCAGTATCACTGTGATTGGTCAGAAGTGAGCCACTCTGACTCACTGACCCGTATTACACTCCTTTCACACAAGGAGGTACAAGTTTTACAGCCTCTTCCTGAGTAAATAAAGGTGGACGCTTTGACAGCTGAGGTAAACAGTGGACTGACAGCCTTCCACAGATAGGGAAAATGTCACGGCTGGGGATGCCGGCCATGTGGTGTGGAGAGAAGCGGACCCAAAAAGCAGGCACTCGTGGAATGAAGGTGAGGAGGTTTAATTACAGTGAAGGTGAGTACACAGAAAGAGGACAGAACTAGAAACTAAACTATACTGGGAGCAACTAATCACAAACCTGGACGTGAAGCAAGGGGACACATACGATGGCGGGCAGAGAGACACCAGGAATGCAGACACCATTAAACGCAGACGATCCAGCAACCAGCACACGGAAACACACACTATAAATACACCGAGGTATAATCATGGAATGGGAAACAGGAGGGTAACACAACTGGGAGACAATAGAGCTAACAAGACAGAGGAAGTGACACTAGACACATTGGCATGAGAAACGGAACTTCAAAATAAAACAGGAAACTCATGGAAGACACAGACTCAGAGACATGGGCTTACACGGGGACCTGACTAAACTGCAATGGAGGGAACACACAGGCAGGGGAGAGCAACACAAGAGGCAGAAGTATAAAGTAACCAGGGCATGGGATAACTCAAAGAAATAACAATGATCCCACACTGGCAGCACACCATGTGGCAAGAAAATAAACACACACTGGGTCACCGACCCAGGACTGTGACAGAAAAACTCGAGAGCGAATCTGCATCCGATCCAAACAGTAGTAGAAACATGCCGGCCGGACTCAGCTATTATGGGGAATAGTCTAGATTTATAGTTCTTGAACTCTTATGGCTGACTAAAACATATTTGTCCTATAGCAGCTGTCGTAGGTAGGTTTCAACTTCACTGCATTCACTTGTACACATGTACGTATGTTAAAAAAAAGTTACCTTTTTAAATAAAAAATAAAATAAAAGCACCAATCACAATGCAACGCTAAATAAATAAATAAAACCGTAAACCATTCTCTGATAGGGAGTTTATCAGATAGTATTTGAAGTCTGAAATGGGACACAGAGCATGATTTATACTTATTGATGTTAGAAACCTAATTTCCCATTAACTTCGCATGGGCCAGTCAGGGACAATGAAAGGGCTAGATGTGGCCCAGGGGCCATGAAATGCTCAGATCTGGTATAAATGGTTAGCTCCTTGGTGTAAGTGTTGATGAATTATGTGTATCAGTTTAAATGTGTAGCAGAATGTACAACAAAGCTCCTCCTTGGACTCCTTTAACTCCTACTTGGACGGTGTCAATAAGGGTGATTTTTATCAAAAGAAAGAGAGTATTTTCATCATTTTACAGTTTTACCATGGTTATTTATATGAATACTTTTAGAATGGCTACTTTGATGTGTATGCTGGTTTAGTAGTAGTATTAGTATTCAAACTCACTGAGCCGGGCAACGCTAGATCACATTTCAAATGTAATTAGTTTAGAGAATTCTGTACAAGCATGCACAGGTTCAGTCGTGTGTAGAGGCTCTGTTGTCTTTTCTTCTCTTACCTCCTACACTATAGTACAGTAAGCTGTGCTGTACAGTCAGTGTGCTGGAAGCTGATCTACAGGGAGTTGATTTCCAAAGAAACAAGTCGGCAACGTTTGAGAAAATCTGTCCCACACACAGAAACAGTAGGTGGCAGAATGGCCTTTGTGCTCAAATGTCACACTTGTGCTCTTTGCTTCCTGCCTCTTAAATTATAATCTTTGTGACACCCAGATACAAAACTGCACACCTACATGCTCCATACAGAAAGCCTTTGTGATATCGGTGCTCCCTACTTGTCAAGTATCACAGCGTTTCTTTCTCTATAGTGCGACTGACATGACATGATCTTTCACATTGTCGTTAAAACTAGAACTTGTCCTTACAACATCTGTTAACTTTTATTATTTTATCACTTTTTCACAGCTTAAAGGACTGAACAGATGAACATCACAGACAAAGCTCCACATACTCACAGGCTGGTTGTATTTCATAATGAAGAGATGTTCCTTAAAAGTAGAGATTTTTTTTTTTTTATAGCTAGTAAAATGTTTAGTCAGCCCCTCTGTACTGAATTCTCTCCTTGCTCCCTGAGTATTTCCCTGCTGTCTTTTCTCCTTGATAGTCCTCTCATTTTATAACTAGTCTGTGTGTTTGTAGACAGTCTGTGTGTGTGTGTGTGTGTGTGTGTGTGTGTGTGTGTGTGTGTGTGTGTGTGTGTGTGTGTGTGTGTGTGTGTGTGTGTGTGTGGGGTCAGATCCTGTTGGTCAGTGTCTGAGTTGCTTCCTATAAGTGAAGAC
>VURO01044126.1:60506-72595 GCA_015108175.1 Pelvicachromis taeniatus | reverse complement strand
CCTTGCTCCCTGAGTATTTCCCTGCTGTCTTTTCTCCTTGATAGTCCTCTCATTTTATAACTAGTCTGTGTGTTTGTAGACAGTCTGTGTGTGTGTGTGTGTGTGTGTGGTTGTTTGTTTGTGATTTGAGTGAACTGTCAATTGGGTACGAGTGTGTTTGGCTTTTGGCTCCTGAGAGATATAGGAAATAATAGAAACTTCATTCACGATTTATGAGCGTGATTTATGTTCAAACAGACACACATGCATGTGTGTGTGTGTGTGTGTGTGTGTGTGTGTGTGTGTGTGTGTGTGTGTGTGTGTGTGTGTGTGTGTGTGTGTGGGGTCAGATCCTGTTGGTCAGTGTCTGAGTTGCTTCCTATAAGTGAAGACTGGAAAGAGTGTCTATTTCTGTCTTTAGAAATAGATGTCACACTCAAATCATTCAGATCCCAACCATTGTCTGTGTCAGCATTACAGGCTTTTCATTCAGTATCAGCAGGTTTTTGGCTGAAAAGAAGGCTGCAACCACAGAAAGTTCAAAGAAAGTCGTACTCTCTCGATTAGCTAATCAGACCCTATTGAGGCATGTTATGATATGAGTCAGCAGTATTATAATAATAATGTCAAACAAATATATGTGCACTCACCAGGTTGGACCCTCTCTTGCCTTCAGTTTGCACAGATTCAATGAGGTGCTGGAAACATTTCAGCTGGTAGTAAGTGGCCCAAAGTGTGCCAGGAAAATACCTCCCACACCATTACACCACCATACCTTAATTGTGACTCTACCATCCAAATCGGAGAACCTGATAATTATCAGACTAGACATTGTTTTTTTTTTTCTCCAAACGTCTGTTATTCAGTTTTGGTGAGTCTGTGTGAATTGTATACTCTCAGTTTCCCGTTCTTAGCTGACAGGAGTGAGACATGGTCTGATCTTCTGCTTCTGAAGCGTATCTGCATCCAAGTTTGACGTATCATACATTCAGAGATGCTCTTTTTCTCAGCTTAGTTGTAACAAGTGGTTATTGTAATTGTTGCCTTCATAACAGCTTGAAGCAGTCTGGCCATTCTCCTCCTTATGGCTCACTCGCTTTTCTGCCAGTTGCACCTACAGGTGGTCAATTAGTGTAAGTAAATATAGTCTCTCAACTATTTTTTGATAGAGTTGTTAAATCCTTTTTATAACTAAAGATGCAAAATGTCTTTCCTTTTTTTAAAACAATGAATTAGCGACTCGCATCGCAGCAAGGTCATTAGTTAAAATCCTTTCTATGTGGGGTTTGCATGTTCTCCACACGACTGCATGGCTTCTCCCCACTGCGCAAAGTGACGTTTGAGTGACATCTCCTATATGTTGTTTTTGGACATCCAGTTTTGGTCCACTGGAGGGGTTTTTCGGTAACCCTGGGCAACACCATTTTTCAGCTTCTACTGAACGTCTGGTGTCTGTACGACATCCGCGTACGGGCTAAAATGTGTTGCTGTGGACAACTTTTCAATGTCAAACTTCGACTCGTGTTAGATGTTGTTTTTATACTGCTTCTACAGGCTCTGCAGTCCCATGTTTCCAGAGGGTGGAGGACTTGTTTTCTGTAAAGAAAAACTTATGTGTGAAGGAATGCAGAGTGATCAGCTCCAAGATGGCGTGGGCTCTTGACGCTAAAACAAAAGTGAGAATGGCCCCAGCTTCTCACAGGCAATTTGAAAAATGTGCATATTGACAAAGACTGTCGAGCAGTTCAGTTCATACTTGCACACTTTCACAAACTTCTCGTACTTTCTGCCACAACTTCAGTCCCACTAGTGATCACAACTACGTAACACAAGCTCTTCAAAATAACACAAGATACTTGTAAAAATAAATATATTTTGGAAATGCTCTGTTAAACTTATTAAACACACTTTGTACTCCTTTTGAAAGGAATTGCAAAATAACAAATACTTCCTTAATACTTAACCATTATGAAAATTTTTTAATTACTTTAAAATAATTTCCCTCAGGATGAATAAAGTTTTATCTAATCTAATCTAATCTAATCTAATCTAATCTAATCTAATCTAATCTAATCTAATCTAATCTAATCTAATATTTTACATTTTAACAGGGATTTCAATGATTTTAATATTTCAACACATTTTAATAAATTAAAGTTTTAACCTGGTTATAAACAAATACGTTGGCTAATTGAAATAAATAAACCAGTTAAAGAAAAATTTAAAATACCCCCCCCCCCCCCCACACACACACACACGCAAGTACTAAATCAATACGCTAACACATAATATATTGTGTTTGTTCATGAATAATCCCTATTCATATGTATCATGTTGATAGCAACAATTTTGATATTTGTAAATACAAAAATATTGCATTTATTAATTATGTAAACTTCATATGGACATCCAAGTTGGATCATGGATGGGCGTCCAAATTGTGGACCTAGTTTGGACATTGTATAGATGTCCAGAAAATAGACATGATCTGCATGTCTATCTGTCATCCAATATTTAGTGGGTCTGTGAGTACTACGGCTTCTCCCACACACATGCAGATAGTGGGGTTAGGAAAATGCCCAAATGTGGGAATGTGGTTGTCTGTCTCTATGTGTTAGCCCTGCAACATACTAGCAACTTGTCCAGTTTTGTAGCCCACTTTTGACCTTATGGCAGCTGGAATTAGCTCCAGCCCCCTAATTTGGATAAGCAGAGGAAAATGGATGAATGGATGAATTCTTAAATAATAATTAGAAGGTTAATGGATAAAGAAAAGAAGATTAGTCTATGCAGTTGCTACACTGTTTACATGTTTAAAATTGTTTTGTAGTTTACTGTCACTGTGCATTTTAAAATGATCACAAAACACAGGTGAGGTTGATGGGAATAAAAGTCATGAATGGCAAATAGTGTAATATCCAAGCATTGGACAATGATAAAAAAAGAAAGATAATATATTAACAGAATATGTTGTTATCATCATGTACCTGTTGGGGAGTGGCTGAGTAAAGCTTCAGCTTGCAGGGAAGTCTTTATAGCATCTATCACATTCAATGACTGTTGTTGTCATTCTGAGCTCCACTGTTTTCATTCTGAATAACGAAATATGTTGTTTTTCTGTGCTGTAGGTGTACTATCATAAAGTGCTGTGGTCATCTGTCCTGGGCCATCTATCACAGTAAACATGTCGCCTCAGCACTACAAAAATAGAAGTTGCTTCTGTGGTGATAGCTCACCATATCTATTCTTGTTTGTCAAACTGTCAGAGTATTTTGTTTCTCCCCAGGCAATCTGCCAATGCAAAAGAAAAAGAAAAACTCACATTCTTGTGTCTGATAATTTCTAGGGTGGTTAAATCAACCATGATGTAAAACTCTCTGACATCCTCTTAGGATGTTTTGTGTGTGTCTGCATGAGTGGGTGAGCCTTTTTCTCACCACCTCCTGGCCCTCTTTGTGCATGAATCAGAAGGATCATTTCTCTTGATCTGGTTGAGCATGAGTGTGTGTCATTTAGACTACCTTTTCTGCAGAGAGAAGCAGGCAGAGGTCATTTGTATGTGCTGAAGAATTTAAGAACAAAAGAGGGGAATGAGATAAAGCATAAGAGCAACAGACTGCTCAAACTGCGTGTGTAATTTAGTGCATCATTCATGTTTTTTTTTTTTTTTTTGCAGCGCTGTGTGAATGCCCGCCCGTGTCTTTTTGTCTCTAATTGCTTTTGCATTTCCTCCGTTGCATTTTCATTTCCCTCTTCCCTTGTCCTTGTCCATGCTTCCAAAGTGTGCGTCAACAATTAAAAAGCAGAGAGAAAAGGGTGGGAGAGAAAAGATTGAGTCAGAGATAGTGGGTGTAAAAGGGAAAAAAAAAATGGCTGGCAGAGATGGGTCGATAAGAGGGGGAATGGATAAATGAACATAAGACAGGAAAAAATCCCAAAGCATCCTTTAAGAGCTGCAGCCTTTTCACATTGTAGAGTACTTTGGGGGAGGTTTTTCAGCAGAGGAGTTCACACTGAAACCAGCAGATTTAGAGAATTTGGAACAAAGGCCAGCACGGCTGCATTTAATATCAGCCACACTATATATTATGGATAAAGAAAACTTCTGAAGCACTGAGAGTTTTCTTTTCTCAACTGCTGCCCTGCATGTTTCATCCTGTGAGGCATTGCCTTCTTTGTCACTCATGCAGAACAAAAGAAGAAGGTGAACAGCAGGAGAAAGAAATACAGCATTTATATTTAAGAAGAAAACAATAAAGGAATAGTGCAGAAAGGTGTTATATGGTAGTGTTGACAAAGAAAGAATACTGAGGATGGACAATGTAATAGAAAAACCTTCAGCGGGGAAAGCTATTAACTGACCTGGAGCAATATCCTATAAGTAAATGAATAAATCAGAATAATGTTGTTTAATTCTGTGATGGTGCAAGCTTGACTGTCTTCTTTTCATTATTTATTCATTTGCAGTATTAAGTTGCACCAACATATGTCCTGCCTTTGAATAATTAGCAAGGTATTATAAGAAAACAACCCAGAACAAGGCCGGAAGGCAGATGTTTAATTGTTGCTGAAGCAGAAAATTGCATTCGTAGTGGGGGAGAGTAGGGAGCTATAGTTACAAGACAGTTGGCGGGAAGACATAATAAGTCAGAAGAATACATTATAATGGAAGGCATTATTGTTACAGCGTAGAGGGCATACGGAAAGAAGCTGTAGCAACAACAGCATGAGTCATTGCCGTGTTTCAGTAAAACACGTAGACACTCATGCACATACAGAGTCAGATTTTTTTTTTATTACCTCTCACTTTGACAAGACCTTTACAGAGTCGTTTGTTTCTTTACCTCTGTAAGACATCAAATACACGTCTGTCACAGAGACTAATGAAAAGACAAAGGGCTGCTCTTTTCTTTGTGGTTTTGGAACTGGGCTGTTGTTTTTATGGTTTCGCAGGATATCACCAGGGAGCTACGGAAAGTATCGCTTGACAGGTTGACTGCTGGTCACTGAAATCATCGAGGAAATAAACTTTGGTTAAATTTATTGTTAGCTTGGCAAATAAAGTGTGAGAAAGACATAAATCTGATCTTTATTTTCACCTAACTTGGTCTAGTTTTCATTTTGCTTGCTGAAGACAAGCTAAATGAAAAACCTTTACTGTTTATGTTGCGGTTGCACTTTTAAGATGTTTTTCTATGCAACGGTGTAGCTTTAGTGCTGAAAGTAAAGTAATAAAAGACATTTTAAAAAAGTATCATTTATAGGATGTGTTGGTCAAGGGTCTAAAACTTAAATCACAAAGCAGGGCATAAAAAGATTAATTTATAATTTAGATTAATTTATTTCTTCTAAATTTGATCTAATTATTAGATTTATGGTCAAATTTACTAATAAACAGCAATAATACGTGGTCATTTTGATAGTTTGTTTACTGTTAACAAACATCCATCCCTTTCTCTGGAGCCTATCACTGCTTGCCATGGGGTGAGTGTGAGGGTACATAATGGATAATGGATACACAGGGCTGATAGAATGACAGGGAGTCACACACTCATCAATTCAGATGACCAGTTAATATAACATTGATATCTTTCAAACACAAAGAAATCCCCCACAAACTTTTCTCTGTAAGGTGACGAATAATGACAACAATAGAATACGAATAATGATTCATGTTGTTTCAAAATTATTTCCTTACTGTTTAATATACCATCTATAAATTGTATCTGTATGTACGTAATGTTGCAGCTGATGTTTATAAAACATTGTATGGTTAATAACTATTGTGTCCATGTACTGCATCAACATTAATTGGACAGCTATTAAGTCTAAACTGCTATTTAACGACACTTGTTTGATAAGTAGTGATGGTGTAGATCGCAACACTGTGAACCTGGAAACCACTGTTCATGTTCTGCTTCACTCTGTGTTTACTTTCCCCGTCACTTAGTGTTTGGTGTCCGATGCACTACTTGGAATGGTTTAAGACAGTGTCCTGTTCTGCGTTAATAAATCCTTGCTCATTGCCATGACCCTGCGTGTTGAAACATGCCATAACTGAAAGGCTGGGAGTGAGACCAGCTTCATTATTGTTATGGCTCAGAGTCTCTGTTACTGATGCCAGAGGACACCTTGGGCGTTCAGCACGAAAGCCTTTTAGCTAATGATGGCCACCAAAACAGTCTTTGTTTCCTTGTCAAACACATCCCAAAAAGTTGATTCTGTTCATCTGGACGTAACGTTTTCAGTGAGATAAAGATTTTGTCACTCATCCAGGTGGCTTCTTCAGTCTCAGCTGACTGCAGGTTTTCCCAACCTTATAAAGAGTACGTTTGCATAATAACTAAAAACAGCACCGCTGGTGAACAATAGGTTCTGAGGTGAGTTTCTTAATCATTAATATGTAAATTGCCATGACCATTGATCAACAACCACTGATCAAAGACTATTGATCAATGGCCATGAGTACCATTCACAGAGTGTGGGAATGGCTGCAATCACAGCACTGTAAAATGGTGAAAGATGTACCCTTAGTCTCCCTCCTTGATTCAGAGATGGTCTTTCCCTTTTCACATAAATGGCCTCCTTGACTCCCTGCTCAAACCATGAAGTGCACATCCTCGTCATTGAAAGAGTGACCTCTGGCCTATGGTGCTAGTTTAAAACGTTCCTCAAACTGAAAATGCTGAAAATGCTCCAGAAGATCAGAATCCAACCAGCCCTCTGTCATGAATCCTCTACTTTGGGTGTGGGTAGCTCTCAATCTGGAAACTCAGCAGATGGTGTCAGTGAAGGCTGATTTTGAACCCTGGTTGTGCTATGAAAGACTGAGGGGAAGATGATGGAGATTTTGCAGCTGATTTTGATTGTGAACACACAGGATGTAAAAATATCCTTCACCTCCATTTGCTGAAGTAATACATCCTGTTAACTGGAGAGCCGGTGTAGCACCTGATTGTGTTTTCCGAGCAAGGCTCTTTGTCTGGTAAAAGCACGCTGAATGGAATATAGTCCCCTGAGTCCATTGCCTTGCCAGATCAGTCTGTCATATTCAAGGAATTGGAAAAGTCTCAAATGCAGGACTTTGGATAAAACGTTTAACACGATTATTATCAATGGTGAGGTCGCAGGAATATAAACACTGATTAATTTGTCCAAAGGCCCAAGGCCAGGAGAAGAGGTAAGTCCAGAGATTTTATTCCCACAGGATACTCTCTGTAACTGTGCCACAAAGAATGCGGAGCTGACACGCACTGCAAATGTAGTAAAAGCATACTGCATAATACTTAAATTAATTAGGCAGTGTGAGAGAATTGAGCAATAGGCTCCAAGAAGCCCAGAAAACTGTTCCTGAAGGCTACTTAAACCAATTACCAGAAAGCTTGCCCTAGAGAGTCCAGGCTGTGCTAAAGAGTCACGGTGTTCATATCAAATACCGACTTCCAAGCTTGAATTGTATAGACTGTATTTTTGCTTTATGTACTTCCACGTTTGGACATGTTTCAATAAACAACTGCACCTTTACCCAATTTTCTTGTAACGTATCGAGAAGTGAGGGGTGGTTAAAGAACTTTGCACAATATTGTATATCTGAGAATCCAGTATCTATGAAAGGGCCATACTATTTGACAGCCTGGTAATAAAGATAGGCTAACTGGTCACTAATGAAGTCTTTAGTATCAAACACCAATAACATCTGGTAGACATGAACAAAAACCATGTAGTAAAATGTTATGTGAGCCAATTTGTTATTGGCCTCATCAGCTATGATACCTCACATTATTATTACATATTTAATAATCATTAAAAATCAAATAACACTTTCATAAAGTTTAATTAAGTGTAAATTTACAATTATTTATTAATAATGGATATTATCAGTTTGTGCAGGTGCACCACCATCTATTCTGAAAGTGCCTGAAGGCCTTCTTATAAGCGCCACTGTGATTATTAAAATATTTCATCGTGTCATTTTTCATTGCTAAACCTCTCCAAAAGCACACTGAAAGTATCTGAAGCCTAGCCTCCCCAGTACGTACTGAAAATGATTTTTTTAAGCTCAGGTCCAAAGAGATGATAACTGTTGAAGAAAAAAAAACCCATTGAACCACTCAGACCAGGTGCAGTTTCTTTGAAGACAAGAAGAAAAAGAATTCCTCAGAGAGACATTGAGTGAATAAGAGTATTAAAGTGTGATCGCGAGTGAACCCAATCCAATCTGTCTGCCCTGCTTCGCCCTACTGTCACCAATCCATACCAATCCACCCACTGATTTCCCATGAGCTGTCGGTTGATGGTGTGAAGTCAACCAGTTCGGGCTCCTTTCTTTGGAGTTACCATTCATTACATAAACAAGCAAGTCGTATGAGCGCACATACTGTACGTGAATACTAACATTAGCATACACTCCTCCACACACGCGCAGACTCGCTGTCCTCTGTGTCTTACATAACAGTTGTGTTTACAGCGATTGAGGATAGATGAGCTGCTTGTTAGGGGAAGACTTTCAGGCGACATGTTCAGAGCCCTCCAAGAATCAATCCAACTCTAACATAATTTCTTTTTTTGCCTGAAAGATGTTTGTGTAGTGCACATTTGTGTTTACATTGTCAGCTTTGTCTAAATGCTCCGGAGTCTGCTGAGTGTCTAGTCTTTCATCACTCTGTTGTTGTAAGTGGGATGCAGTTCACCCTGGTTCACCTCTGGATCTGTACTCACATGGCAGAGAACTAGAAACACAGAAAGAGATGGATAAGCAGAGAAGAAAAATATTTTCCATAACCTCATTCTTTTCTGTTTTAGATGCTGTGATCCACCACAGCATTATATAGAGCAGGATCTTCTGCACGCACACCCATTCAGCAGAAATAGCAGAGTGGAAGCACTCAAGTAGCCCAGCAAGAACGTGAGAGCAAGCTCTGAAAATTGAGTTGAGAGGGGGGGTGGATAGTTCAGCAGCAGCCCTACTGGATAGACAGACTAAGAGAGCCTCCTTAAGAAAGTGTAGATGGTGTCAAGAGAAGTGAGGGATTACATTAGGGAGAGTTAGTGATTATAGTAGTGTAGCATAAGTGCTGCACTTGTCATGATCAAAGCTGCTATTAGTGCTCTCAGCGAGGATCAAATCAGGCTCATGAAACATGTAACATGAGCGCAAATGGAAGAACTGTCAAGTTGGAGAGAAAAAAAAAGGGTAAGAAATTAGAGAGTGGGAGGTATTTGACATTTTCTGCTCATTTTTTTAGGTGCTGTTTTTTGTCAGTGAGTGGGAAGGTGTAGGTTTGGGCCTTGCTTAAGGAGACTCTGCCAGGATATATGGCTGTTTTGGGATTAATGTATTCTCTGTCTGTCTCGGGGCAGTCACTCTAACAACCCTGCTTAGATGTGGCTTTACCATACTCTTATGCCTGTATAACCTTTGGACTGACACTTTTTGATGAATTATCCCCGTGAGGTGCAGGGCACAAATACTTTCTCATCAATAACCCACATCCAGTTCTTCATTTTCTGAGCAGAATTTGTGGCTGCACCAAACATGGCAAAAAAGTTTCTGTAAGCTCATATGAGCACACACACATTGATCCAAACACACACAAGCACAAGCACAAATAGACAGTTTCACAGCTTCGGGCAAAGTCTCTTTGTGGATTCCCAATCAGGTGGACTGAAGGTCTAAATTGTGCTGAAGGTGACCTCTTGTCCTCCTGATGGCTGACAGCTATGGGACTGATCCGTCCCTGTTCTATTAGAACTGATTATATCATTTAGATACAGATGGGTTGTTTAACCCAGCAGCTGTCCTCATCAGACACACCAGACTGAGCCTCTTGGTTAATGGCTCTCGAGAAGCCATGAGGGGAACAGAGGCAGGCAATGAAGAGGAAACTCACAAATGAGAAACCTAGGCACCAGAATGGCCGAGTGGATGGAGCAGCTCTGTGGCAAAAAGGGGCTCAGGCTTATACCCAAAGACTACAGATGTATGTGTCCACATCAACATAATCCACTCAGGGAGCTATTTTGATTTCACTGTGGTCTCTTACAAAATTGGTTTTTACCCCAGCGGCACACTGGGTGTAGCCGCTGGGGTTATTCTGTACCTGAATTAGTAGTCTCCAGCTAAGTTTACATACATTTGACTGAGGGTCACAACCAAAGGGTTGGAGGTGAAAAATGAAGCCAACACTGGAGTGGAAAAAACTGCAGTTCCTCTGGGTTCCACTTGGTGCTGGCTCCAAAAGAGAGTCAGTCCTTATAGGCTCCAGTCCTAAAATGCCCAACTTAACAGCATTACAAATCCTTTATTGGCTGCTATCATGACAACTTTGAGTGGGGTGAATTTGTTTAATAACTCATCCACGTCATCAATGCGGATGCTGAAGATTTTAAAACTATGGAGCCACACACAGTCACTATATTGTTATCCTGCCTATGGTTACACAAGAGTTATTACTGTTTTGGATTTTGTGATTAGCTTTATTTTAAATTTTTGTTTTTAACTAAGTTTAGTTTTGGTTAATTTTCAGTGTGGGTTTGCTATTCTTAATGCAGCCGTTCATATCAACCATGTAATTTTACTGGACAAATTTGCAACATGTATTTTATAGACAAAGCACAATTTTCCAGTTTTTCTGATCCTAACAACATGATGTGACCAATCAGACCACTGCATTTGGCAACAAGTGCACTCAGAGCTCAAAATGCACGTCAGTACTGAATATACAGTTAGTAAAATAATAGTGTTTTTTTTCTCAGACACCCAGTTAGAGTCAATCAGTTCTCTGAAATCATTTCTCTGCCTCCTCATATGTGGCCCCAAATCTGCCAACAGGAGCTCAAAATACCCCACTGACATCCTGAAATATCTACGAAAGCATCGGTGATACAGCCTCAGCTCCAGGATCAAACCATAAATATCGTTGCCCTTCTGTCTCCTCCCACGAGGGGTATATAGCCGTTACATTACATGACAAAAAATTTTGAATTGCGTGTTGATTTTTTGCAACTCACTTGGTGTGTAATGAAGTTTATTTTTAAAAAATATCATGAGTTTTAGTTTTAAAAACCAGTATACATTATGTATTACAATAAAAACACGGTCTTGCAGACACTCAAAGTCTCAGTAAACACAACAAAAACACCATTAAAGCCTCATCAGGAAAGTTATGATAACAAATTGTACCAAACTAACAAACACTAAAACTAAGGACGGTCATCTATATTCATGTTTTATTTTAGTTAGTTTTTCCGAATTCTTAAAAATATTTAGCATTTTTCCCCCAAAATCATTTAGTTCACATGCCATAAATCTATTGTGATATTCTTGGTTACAATATCTGATTAATGACGGTACAGCTCCATATTTTTTTCTTTTGTATGTTTTTGTATTTCACATTTGCAGATGCAAATTTAAGAACGCTTAAATTTGCATCTGCAAAATACAGTAAAACAAGCTACCAAAGCTGTTAGTGTTAAACAGCTAAACATTTTTCAAGAGCAAAACATTTTTCATATTTCACAAGAACAGAGGAGCAACTAAACATACGTAATTACAAACAATGGCAATCATTTTTACTTCTGAGGCTGATGTATTTTAGTATAGTGTTAACAGAGCTAACCCAGCTCTCGGAAACCAGAGAAAACCTTTGCTGTCTGCATCAAATACAGGCCCATTTAGGCCTTCTGCTTATGCAATGTATTGCTAATGTTGCAGTAAATTGTTGCGCTGGAGTATATAAATAAATAAATAAATATATATATATATATATATAGTTTCTCCATATGTACATAATGCAGCCATATTTAAAAAATGATCAAGGTTTAAAAACTCAGATCAGTCACTAACGCAGCTTGTGGGATAGAAAAGTCTAGATAGTTGTTTAGGATAGATATAAGAAGCAAAGATTTCCAGACGTGTATTCCTTTTTAAATATCTGTGTGAGTTAAAGTGATTTTCTAAAAACATACAGCAAACATAAAAGTACTGCTTAGTCACAGACTCAAAGGTAATTGGGCACATGAGCATTATCTCTAATATAAGGTTTGTTTCTAATCGATAAAAATCAGTAACTGAAGTCATATATTTAATATCTGAAAAGCATGCTCTGTTC
>VURO01044126.1:35401-53978 GCA_015108175.1 Pelvicachromis taeniatus | reverse complement strand
CCTCTCTCTCCCACACACACCCACACACACACACACACACACACACACACACACACACACACACACACACACACACACACACACACACACACACACACACACACACACACACACAGTAGAGTGTTTTATATTATTCACTATGAAGGTAAATACAATAGATTCTCCTACTACTAGCCCAGATCTGTATCTTCATCAATAGGTTAAGTGCAGTAACTCTGCATGCTGCTGAACTCATCTTTCTTCTTATGTCTCTGATCCCTCTGTCTGTCTGCCACAATATTCTTTTGCTGCTTATAAATATTTTATGGTTATCTTACTGACGTGTTGAGACCAAAACTGTTTTGTTGTCTTTGCAAAAATATAATTAAGAGTTACTAAAATTTGACTGAAGCTGATAATTGGGTCAGCAATGTAAAGTGTTGTTCTTTGTTTGTGTTGATTTTTTAATAGTAATAGTTGCTGATGAACTGTTGCCGGTGTTTGGCTGTGCTGCTTTCACACCCTGGACATCTTGATGCTGGTGGTGACTCAGAGTCCTGGAAGTAAATACTTGAAAAAAATAAATGCAAAAAGGCACATGTACATGCGCTGAGGACAGGCGGCCGAGTCTTGGCACAAATGCTGGACACATGTCACAAGATTTAAATGAACAATGGATGTAGAACTCTTATACTGGAGCAGCCTCACCCTCCCTCCTATTTCTTTTTCATCACGTCCTTCATATCCCCAATAGGAAATCTTTATCTTCCTGTTGGATAACAGGCTTATATACAGTAGATATTGTGAAATTTTACTGCTGCTCAACTGATGGAACCTCAGTGTTGCTGAGAAGCCTCTATACATTTTCAGTAAATCTGTCAGGTACAAGCGGAGAGTCTGACAGGCTGTACCTCACCCCTTCTGTCAATGCTGGAGATAAAAGCTTTTGGTGTAGGCCCAAGTGAAGCTTTTCTATAAGAACCAAAATGAGATTACGACAGAAGGTAAATTGCCTTTTAATGTTTAGCTTTTGTCACAGCCAAGGTGAAAATCTGAGACAAAGTTAGATAATGTACATGATCCTTTTACACATAGTTTGGGTTTTTTTTTTTCTCCAGAAGTTGAAGTGTAACTTTAAAGCAAAGATAGCAAACCACAAAGTGTGGTAGTGCATGTGGCACCACTATATTTGTCAGGGTTTGGCTGAAGTAGGACCCAAACGCAGGACTACTGAATGAATATAGTGCATTTATTTACAATGAAAAAACAAATAAACAAAAAACCGTGCCAAAAATCCACAGTGTATGAGTTCTTAGTGCACCTGTTTCCAATCCCCGTGCAGTGATTCTCCTCCATGGTCCATGGTGAGTGTTTGTCCTCCCCGGTGACTATGTACAGTAGTGTTCTGATCCCTTCGCATGCTTCCACAATCCTCCTGGAAACAAGAGACACAACAGTGAGTACATTCCCATCCACCGGTGTTGTGCCAAGGTAGGTGCCCCTGACAAAATTTGTTTCCCCTGCGTCGGGAGCATTTCCTGGGCAGGGAGAGTGGAACCAGTTTACTCCGCCTCCATTACAGCCAAGTAGACGTGGAAGTAGTGTTGTTACATTACCGTTCAGTTTGAGGGTTACAACAGATAATGATACATTTATTGTTCTCACGTGGTATTGGACGTGATTATTTCAACAAACCGAGGACATTTTGCCTGATAAGTATTTGCATCCTCCTGTAACTTTACTGTTTAAAGAGCTAAAACCTCCTAAGTTTCGGGAGAAATAAATCATTATAAGTAGTGTTTGTGAACTAAAAATCAATGACGTGGGATACTGTTTCTCTCTGATTTGGACAATGTGAACAAATTGTGGCAGGATTAGCCTGCTATTATTTGTATCCCACTTTGACTTTATTGTATAAAGAGCTAATATCTCCAAAATTTCAGGAGTAGTTGGTCATTATTAGAAGTGTTTGCGAACTAAAAGTCAAGAATGTGGGATACTGTTTGTTTGTGATTTGGAGAGTTCAGCGCAGGCTCCCGACGCAGGGGAAACAAATTCTGTCGGGGATACCTACCTTGGCACGACACAGGTGTGGCTGGCTCAAAGGCGGGAAGACTCTCCAGGCCTGGTGTGGCAGCAAAACCCACACACCACATCGTGCACACGCACGCACACTCAAACGTGTACACAGGGAACCAAGGGACCAGGAGCAGACCACTCTAACAAACAGCAATAAACAATCCAGATAGTCTAATAGAACTTATCACATTCATTAATTCCAAAATAACACATGAGCCCCGAGTCCTCAGACCATGACAATATTTCCTTTATTTTCAATTTTCCTAAAGTGTAACAAAAAAAGAAACCTGACATGTTACTTCTCCACAATGAAATTAATAAGCACGTACCTTTATATGTCAAACTGTGTTTCATTTAAAGGCAAAAATATAGATGAATCCTGTATATTGGCAAACAGCCCATTAATGCTCTCCAAAATGTCACTGCATCTATCAGCTCCTGATTTGTCATGCAGCTCTGCGTCAGAATTTCAGACAAATTCATGTTAGGGATTGAGTGTGAATTTTCTATATTCAGCAACTAAAAGGAAATGTGACTTGTTTGGGATGCATACTTGATATTAGTTGGATGTAATGTACCTTGGAAAACAAAGTTGTTTTTCTTTGTAAAAGCATGTCCTCATATAAGGACAGTAAGGTTTATTTTACAGCACAAAAACAATAAAGTTGTTGTTGTTTTTTTTAAATAAAGCATTTAAGACTTTTTGGAGCAAAATGAAAGACATAAGGTCCATGGATGTTAACGTGCAGGATGAAAACTTCTGGATTATATGGATATGCATAATCGGTTGTAACAGTGAATGTAGTACATTCATTTTTGTTTGTTTACAAGACACAGGGTACATTAATGCATGCACGTCTTTGTCTGCTTTTAGAGCCTTTCCATTTTGAATACTTTTATTTTACTTTCAGTATCTCTCACATTATTTATGCTCTGCCTGAAGTTATTGTACTCTGTGCCTCACTTTAAAATTCCAGACATATAAATCATAATTAGTCTCTTTTTCTTCCTTCCTTCATCCCTTGACAGAAAAGCTGGCTTTATTAAACTTTAACCTGTCATTATCAGATCATGCAACCCTGAATGTGTATGTGTCTATGTACGTGTATGTGCAGCGGGAGATGGTGTGTTACATCGAGCAATTAATGTTTAATTCTTCATGCTACACTGATCACTCAATCTGTCGCTTCAGTTCTTCTTAACTTTTAGGCTAAAATACGTTTATGAGCGGCTGCTTTCTCTCTTCCTAGAATCTAGCCGGCTCTATTATTTATAGGATTAGAGAGAGGAGCAGTGTGCGTGAAATCCCGGGTTGTTGTCCACACTGTGAGTCGTGATCATCACATGCCTGCCTGTTTATGTCAAGGCCAAAAATGATAATCATCATCTTATTGCATACCATCCTGCTGACCATCATTTGCTTCAGATACAATAAATCTTCATCATGGGAAATCAGTGAGTGTCGCTCACCTGACACCGTCAGAATCAGCTGATCCGCTTGGACAACAAGTTTAGTCTATTCAGTGAAGATATGCAAAAATTTACCTTCATATAATGAAAACTGAGTTACAGGCCTTCGAAATACATATGGGATGTTTAAAAAAACAAAACAAATGAATACTCACGCAAAGTCTTACAATGTAAAACCAAAGTTCAGTTTTTGGCCATGATTTATCCACTAGCCCATTTTGAGCATTGGTTTTGTGTTTTATATTAAAATTTCTATGACAAAACTCCACCAGATTAATGATGTAGAGTAGCAGCATCATGCACTGATACCTCAGATGTTTTATTTGTTTTCTAATAATTTGATGTTTACATGTTAACATTTTCACAATTTTACAACCAGAATTAGTTGAGTTAGTTTGTGTTTTTGTGTCTTCTTTTGCTTCTGAAGTTACGGACTTAAGTATGGATCACTTAATGTTTCACAACCAGTGATGGGTTTGATACTCAAAAAGTACACATTACACATTACTTGTTACTTTTATTAAGAGTAACACTGCCCATTACTTAATTATACTCCAGAGAAAGTAATTTGTTACATTACTTGCTGCATTACTTTTGCATTACGTACATGAGCTGAAGTGCATTGTCACACAATTACCAGTTAACAATCTAAACTTCAGGTTGTAGTCCAACACAGCAACACAAATCCACATCCTAATGAAGGGCACAAATGCGATCTTCCTTTTAGTATTTACAGACACACACTGTCACAGCGGGGTTCGCTGGTGTGTTTTTTAATCAGGACCCAAAAGCAGATGCTGACAGAGGAGCTGCAGGTTTGAACAAAAAACGAGCCTTTATTTGGGCTGAAGGCTGAACCAAACATGAAAAAACTATGAAAAGTAAGATGACTGTGACAACTGTGGTGAGTATAACAGACGACCTGACAATGAAACACAGAAGACAGAGGACTTTAATACACATGAGGTGATCAGGAGATGTGAAAACACATGGGGAAACAGCTGACTGAAATTAACATAATGAGGGGTCGGGGAAAGTGAAACTAAATACAATAAACAAAGAACACGAGACTCTATCAAAATAGAACAGGAAACATGGAGAAAATACAATAATCAAAGAATAAAACTAAAATACACAAAACACTGGGTCGCAGACCCATTACCTTGACACATACTTGATAACCTGTCCAAAGACTTGAAAATGATCACCACAGTGAATCTGATTTTAAAATACGTACAGGTAGAAATGACCACAGGGCTACAAGCCTGACTGCTTAACACTGCTTCTGTTACCTGTTGGAGATCCTGCTCTGGTGCGCTGGGGTTGGCAAACATTCAGCTTTAACTTGGTTCTTCACTAAATTTGTGTTAGCCTGCTATCTGTGCAGATGCTTGCAAAGAGTCAGTGTTGTATTAGAAGTATAATGGCCATTACAAACTGAAGATGTTTCAAGAAAACGTGTGAAATTCAGAATTTTTTTTTAATCCAAACTTGTGTAATTCTATATACTTGCTGAATGCATTGTCTTTCCACTGAAAATCTGTCCTAAAAATGCACTGTGGAAAGAATGAAGTCAATATCAAGCAATGATGAGCTGATCCTGATGTTTCTAAACAAGAAAAGAAATTAACTGATATTCTGAGTTCATCCAATCTTCACATAAGGAAGCAGCAGGGAAAATTTCATTGTTTGATCCAGGGGTTGAAGCTGTCTCATGGCCGCTTTCGTACATATTTTAGGATGTCAGTTGGGTAATTTTAGCTCTTTTTGGCAAAGTTGGGACCACATCTGATGGGACAGAAAAACACTTTTAAGAGAGAGCCAGTTGACATAGCTGTGTGCCTGAGGAAAAAGCATTATTTTACTATTTCTTTATTCAGTGTTGGTGCGCATTTTGAGCAACAGACTACTCTAACTTAAAGCTGATTGTAGTGTGAAAGAAACAGTGCATTTTTTTGTACAGTAATGTGTAACTTTGGCACGTGTTATACCCAGCACTGTCCATATAACACAGATTTACTTGTAGTTTCTTGATTGTTGTGAGGTTTTTTGTGTGCACTGTTTTTTTCTGAAGATAAAGGACTTTATTCAAACTTTTTTTCAGAAACCAAAACAAACAGTCAATGCAAGCAAACCTGAGGAGGTAGTTACTGTGACTTAATCCAGAGCTTGGAGATTATTAAATGTTTCAGTGGCTGTTTGTGCCACCTGAAAACAGCACTGTTGAACCAAGACTCGAAAGTTTAAGGACACACACAAACTTCCTATGGTATACCGCAGTCAGCACACACTGTTTGCAGTTATTTATGAAGGCTAGCACACCCTCAGAAATAGGAGAGCTAATCCTTACTTGAACCATTAGAGATCACTGAACTGAGAAGCCAGGAGTCAAAACCAATAAGTAGTAAGAATCCTTATATGACCATTTAATACTGAGTCACAAAAACCTTTTTAAAGTGTTTTCCATCTGCGCTCCCACATGTCCTTAAGTCCATTTTCTCCAAATCCGAGAAACACCTCCTTCTGCACTACATGGTTATGTCACTATTTGCCAGAGCTGCTCTACACTCTCACTGTCAAATGCTCACCTGTACTTTATACTTTGACCTCTCTCTTTGACTTTTAAATGAGGACAAGATCAGAGCGCTGACAGGAAAAGACACAGGCATTTAGAGGAAGCATCTGCCTGACATTTGATTGATTTTTTTCTTCCTTTTTTCTCCCCTCTGACCTGAAGAACAGACAGACATCCAAGGAGTCTGGGGTTGCTGAGGTAACTGTAATCACTCTTAATTCAGCATCAGGGAGAAAGTGAGGGGATAAAGGTGGATTGGCAGCAGTTTAGCAGGCTAATGTGGGAGTTGTAGAGGGCAAAACAATAAATATGTGACACCGGGGAAAACGAGTTGAGTGAGTTTCCTTGTTGAGCGACTCTGCAAGAGGGGAGCCAGAATGATAAGGATGAAGACAGAAAGGCTTTACATAAATACATTTCTTTTCTCAATCCCGCAGGATTTAAAAGCTCCTCCTCTCTCTTCCCCACTTCTCCTCCTTCTCTGCCGGCAGATAATAATCCTGTCATCGACTGCTGGTGAGGGCTGGTGTTTGTCTAAAAAGGCTTTCTCCTTCGTCACGCTTTTCCACTTTTTAAAAATTGCACCATGCTGAGAAGGAAGTAAAGATATTATTAATGCATTCCCCTATTTGCCCCATCTCCACCTCCCTACCTGTGTCTTCATGTAACTTCACTTTTTCTCTTTTGCTCCTATTCTCTTCACTTACCTCTCACTGTTACAAATATCATTAATGAGCAGGCAAGCAGATAGAGGAGTGTGACGTGCGATTCTAATTAATGAGTTTGCTTAGTTTTCTCTGTCGCCTTACTCAACCTCGTAGCAGCTCAAACATACACAGATGTACACACGCTCTCCGAGGCTGTCTTCTCACGTTTCATGACTGGAGATGCATGGAAATAAATAGCATCAATAAGATGTGCGGCGAAAGATGTTAGAAAAAAAGGACGACCACCTGCCAGTCAAGCCGGCCTCTTTATAGTATACTCCTCTCACACACACACAAAGAGACATACACACACACTCTCTCTCTCACATGTGCGCTGGTCCGTAATTTTCCGCCACACTCTGTTCCCAACCAATGAGAGGCCAGAAAAGGGTTTCTCAGAACGTGAGGGGGAGGAGACAGAGTGCTGCCGGCTGATTGACAGCACCCTACAGGTGGAGAGAAGAACGGAGAGGAAGAGAAAGGGGAGAAGACAACAGAGAGAGAGGAAAGAGAAGCGGTGAGTGAAGAGGAGGAGGAGGAGGAGGAGAAAAGAAGCAGCGGCAGTCAGACTTCCATGAACACACACACACCTAAACACACACTCACTCACAGTTCTCTGTGCCTCCCCTCCTACCTTGAGAGCTCGTTTCCCCTGGCAGACAAGTCGCCTAATACTACCATCACTATCATCACCTCCACCTTCACAGCTGTACCAAGATGAGCCAGTGCAGGAAAAGGTGCAAGAGGCAGCTCACCAAGGTGGCTCGCTATTTCTATCGCTTCCTCATGGGAACGCTCACCCAAGGTAGGCACCCAAAAACTTCCACTTCCACAATCAGAGATTCGCTGCTGGGTCTGCTGAGCGCAGCAGCCAGGTGGAGAGGGTCTAAAGTTAAAGTTTGCTGTGTTTATAGCAGAGGTGCTGCTGTGTGTTTTGAGATCTTTGCAAATAGGTCACTACTATGTGTGTGGCTCAGATTGTTTTCTACATAAGAGTAGATGCACTCCTCAGTGGCATAAATCCTAAACATGACTATTTAAAAGCATGTCAGTGAACCTGAAGGGTTTGAATTTGTATATAGTACATCAAAGTGTTTTGTTTCCTCTCTAGACAGGAAGATCATGCAAAGCTAGACCCTTAAGATGGTTCCTCTGCATGATGTGTACTGTATATATATGTTCCTGTGAGCATACATTGTTTAAGCTTGTTCAGTTCAAACACATAATAATAGAATCAATAATGGATTCACAGTGAGCTGTGGGTTTCAGTGAACTCACTCTTCCCTTCTTTCAATCTGCTTTTTCAATCCCTGCTTTCCTCCGTCCTGCCTTCCCACTTCTGTCCTTCTGTCTCCTCCTGTTCGCTCTCTAGCAGTCAAAGAGATTGCTCTCTGGAAGCATGTGGTATACCACCTCCATTGAGAAACTCTCAGTATAAGAAAGACACACACAGCCTTTTACCCAGCCTCTCAGCTAACCCATCCCCTTCCTCCTTCCCTCTTGAGCTTGCTCTGCACAGTTACACAGAACTTTACAATGCTAATTTGTGGAGCGAGATTAGAATAAAATTATGTAAGCAGAGTCAAGTTCTTTTCGTCATACTGAGAAAGTCCTATTTCTTTAGCATCCACGTACTCTTTGTCCTCCTGGGCTTAGTGCTGGCTAAATAGTGTCCTTTCCAGAAATCACCCTTTATAATGTTGCCTATTGACAGCCTGCTGCTAAGCTTTACACCCATTTTCCTTTTGTTCCTTGCGAGTGATATTGAGCAGGAGCTCACATTGCCTTTGGGAAAGCACAACAGAGTAGGGTGGTTCTATTGAATCCCAGCAGTTGATCCTGAGGGTGGAGGTAAAGCTGCGTTTAGATGACCTTGTCAATAGAGCAGTGTGTGAATGCTAATTTGACATCCGGGTTGCTCATCTCCACCTCTGCTTTTTCTCCTCGTTATCTCCTCAGACTTTGACAACTGCAGAGCTTCATGTTCGTGATCTGAATGCAGCAGCTTATCATGCATGGTGAAAGCACAGACGTATAAATATACATGTTGTAACCCATGTATGAGTGTGTGTTGATCACAACAACAACACTCTGCTGGAAATGAAACTATATCAAATATTTGTGCTGATAAAGATTTTTCTTTTGTTATCAGAGGGATGCTTCCCGATAAAGACTCTGAGGTTTAATAATTGTAGTATAAATGTCTACGCAAAAGATTACATCATCAGAAAAAAAGCTTGAAAATAAAGGTTGTGCAATATTCTGCAATGTTACCTGGTTGTTTCTTGGATGTCTGCTTGACATCCTCAGCTGGAGGCCCCTTCCTAGGCAAATTTTATAGTAAAAGTTTCTGTAGTGGCTGTTAATTATGCTGTTTACGCCTTTGAGTTTGCAGAAACAAGCTTGGGGATGAATTGCACAGATATTGCTGGGAAATACAAAAGCATTGACAGATGGACTAACACATTGGTGATTTTGATGTTTTCTGGGGATGTGTTGACAACAAGGAAAAGAAAGTTAGTGCTAAAGTAATTAAAGTAATTACAAACAGCACAGGCACTACTACAAACTTTGTATTGTTTCAACAGTCATGAACAAACACACAAATGTGAAATGGAGAAAAAAAAATGAAATTACTACATGCACCAAAATAGGGGAAATGATCAGAAAAACAAAGCCATCATTG
Organism: Pelvicachromis taeniatus; assembly: GCA_015108175.1. Taxonomy (NCBI): domain Eukaryota; kingdom Metazoa; phylum Chordata; class Actinopteri; order Cichliformes; family Cichlidae; genus Pelvicachromis; species Pelvicachromis taeniatus. Next base: position 44,482 of record VURO01044126.1, on the reverse strand, counting down.
GCTCAATCACCAAAAGTGGTAACCATTCCAATCCCATACCCACATTCCCTTCCCATCTGTAAGCAGATAATCAGGCTCATACACCACTCTTGTAGACTTGCACTGCCACAGCAGCATTGCTAGGGCTTGGCAGAGTGGTGTAACAATGTTTGAACGAATCTAACAAATCTAGTTTAAGTGCTTATTTTTTCATATACATCCTTGTTATGAAAAGGTTGGAATAATTGTACTCATTGATATTCACAACTTGTACGGACATGCGTTTGGTGCATGCACCCTGGAACAGGCACAAACAGAAACAGAGCAACTTTAGGAAAATGATGCAGTTTGACAGTCTGCTGGCTAAAGAAACTACTAACTATTTAACCAGCTAACTAGCTACTGGAGTATCAAAGCACATTCGCTCCCATCTATGAAGTATTTATTAAAATCATTGTGTGTGTGTGTGTGTGTGTGTGTGTGTGTGTATGTGTGTGTATGTGCGCGCGCGCACATACACACGCGCGCGCGCGTGTGTGCATACACATCCTTAAGTTTACCCGGAATGGAGTTACCATGACTACTGGCTCCTGCGTGTCTGTTCCAATGGGAGAGAGAGAGAGAAAGAGAGAGATGTCTGCTTCAATGCAGTGGGAGCCAGAAAGGGCTGAACTGTATAATGGCTGTGCTACATTGGGATTTCATCAAGGCCATTCATAGTTTGGTATTTGGGCATTGTAGCATTTTTGGCTGTGCCAAGGTGCTGAGGGACATGCCATTTAAGTCAGGCATGGCGAGACAGATTTTGCACTGCCATCAAACTGTGTATGAACCTAGCAGCGATTTAACTTATGCAAAAAAGGACTGATGACATTAAGAAAACCCCTGGTTAATAGGTGTTTTTATTCCACCTCAGTGAATAAAGTTGTTAGACCATGTTTTAAAAAACTCAATTTTTTTATGTGCTTATACCCTTACTGGTAGCACACAGCATGTTTCTGAAAAGACCCATGTGTCTATAATTAGTTCTGTCAATTAATCACAGTCCTGTGCCTCTTCAACCACAGACCTACACAAGGGTCAGGAATCTGATTGTGTGTTGTTAGCTCATGTTGGTGTATGCATTAGTGATGACAGTCATTTTTAATCACCCTCCTTTTTAACTCCACATTTCCCACTAATTAGCTTGTTTCATTAGCTTCTCCAAGGTAAACAAGGGCCATTCTAGTGTGGGTGTATGTGTCCGTGTGTTTCTGTGTGTCCTTGTCTCCTCTTCTTCCCTAGAGCTTTGTTTGTGTTCCTTTATCTAATAGTCGGACAAGCTCTGTATAATGCAATTAAAATGTTTTTGATACTATTGAACTTGTCTGCACAACCTCATAAAAATGCATGCATTAAGGAGGCCTGTTCACATGATTTTCTTTCTTGTAAAGAGGGAAAATACCTACACAAACATTTGACCACACAGCATGCAGTTATTTTGCATGACTGTAATGTCTTTGATATGCTGCTTATAGATGGTGGTGACTCCCGAAGCAGAGCCAATGAGAACACAATGTGAATTGATTAGAGAATCAAAAAGGAAATTAATCGATAAGTGAACTCGATCATGGATCTAAATTCTTATCAACTTTGATCCCTGTTTATCAGCAACCTAGAAATACTTAAGGTTGGAAAGCCATACATAAGTATGGCTTTCCAACCTCTTCTTGTCCCACAGAATAGTCCCGGAGGTCTCAAGTTAAGGAGCACCCACACAATATTGTTGTGTTTATTACATGACAGGAACGCACAGTGCTGGAGGTTGCTGGAAGTTCACTCAAGATTAGAGACCCGTCATTGACCCCCTGTTAATCACCAGTTGCTAGGGAAAGTTGTATATTCTGTGACCAGCTGGCAGGTTGCTGCAGATTGCTGGCAGTCACTAGCATAAAGTTGAGGTATGCATGTAGGTATCAAAACACCTACATGCAAATTGCTTTGGTCATTAGCCGGTTGCTGCAGTTGTCATTAGTTTGCATGGAAGACTTGTCTGCAAATCTAACTTTCATGCAAGGTCATTTAGTTAAGTTTACTCTCTGTTATTTACTCTCCAAATGGTAGAGAAACATGAAGAAGTACGATGAAAGGGAGCGCATTGGCCTACAAAACTTTTGCATTACACTTTTTCATGTTTCACTACAACTTGTACAGGAACTAGCTAGTGTTTCCAGTCGGCAACCTATAGGAGACCACGGCAACCTGCTTACAACCAACGCAATCACAAGGAGGTTTTGGTGCAGAAGAGGGCCACCGAATAGTCTCTAGATCTGTGCGACTGTGTCACATAAAACCTGTAAAGACTAGAGAGCTGTATTCACTACAGCTTTGGTTGTACAGTTTAGTAAAATTAATATATGATGTAGAAAACAAAAATAAGACAAATGCACTGCTTTGTGAAGAAGCAGTGAGTAGTTGGAGATGACAAGAAAATGGCCATTTAAAATGAAGAAAAATCCTTAAGCCTTCAATTATTTTGTCATTTGTACCCATAGCTGTGTGTTATCTAATAAAGAAAACTCTTTAGATCCATTGCCATGTGTCTAGATCTAGTGCCTGATCAATAGCTCACTGATCACACTGTTAAACAACCTACTTTGTCTTAGTTATCAGTGTATTTTCAGCTTGTTTACAGGAATACATTCAATTGTAGCTGAAGGCATTGTCGTTCTGTTTGAGCTAAACAACACATTTGTTTCCATCAAATTAAAAAATGACTTCTTGCCCACTAACAGAATTACTCCACAGTACACAAACACCATGTTTTGACTTGTAAATTGCCCGAGGTTGTAATAAACAGCCCTAAATCAATATTTCATGTCTGAAGAGTAATGTGTTTGGTGCACTGAGGAGCAACACTTACCTCCCCTTGCTGCAAATTAATTCTCTTAAGGTGATCAAGATCATACGCTCATTTGTGCAGAGACCAGCTTCCTGTAGCTTATTAATGTCATAAACTGCATTCTCCACCACCGCACCTTTTTTACTACAGGAGACTTTCACAAGGACTTCCTGTTCATCCTGTGCAATGAATGTGACCAAGAAATAGTCACATTCATTTCCTTTCCAGAGTATGAGTCATTTGTTAAGGGCTCTGACACTTTTCCAAATGAAACTTGGTGTTAATCTTCCTTGAAAAGCCATTACAACTTTGTACTGTCTAATTAATAACGTCTGATTTTCTTCCTTTACGTGCCACTTCCGCCTTTTTTTCCTTGCACAGGCATGCATAGTTCTACACCAAGAGAACGTGCATAAATATGCATGCCCAAAGAAACACACACACACTTTCTCTCCTACCTTGAAGCTGATTCTCTTTGCAACCCACTTGTGGCCATGACCAAAGAGATTTTGTTATCAACCTTTCACTTATGAATAAAATATGCTGGGTGTGAGCTTTGGCATTGCTTCATGTGTATTTGTGTGCATGCGATGGTGCTGAATTTCAATGCATTCTTTATTTTATTATGAAAACTGTAATACTGTTATTCCGGTAGCAGGCCATGTGCATGCAGTTGCACAGGCAGACTTGTTTGCAGCCGCTGTAGCCAGTGGTCAACAGTTAAATGCTTAAGAGTCATAACTGCTCAGCTTCTGAAGAGTCGTGCATCATGTTGATTAGATGAGAAGTATTGGAGTTTTTTGTTTGAATTTATACCTTATACGTTTAACACCATCCCTCTTGTCTTTGAAAAACGTCGCTACACCCGTGTCCATCACTTTCCTCAACTTTCGATAAAAAATTTATACTGTGTGTCACTTTTAGACATAATAAATAAAACCATGGGCTCCCTGTGATGGCAAATTGTGACACGTGTTTATAGGGGGTTTAGCGTTGCTATATTTATGTGTATAAAGAGCATTAAGTCATATTACGGTCTGTGGTAATGGCACTCACAGTGGGAAGGGAATTGCTCATTACTATAAGTATATCTTACTCCAAGCTAAAGTCCCCTGTTTGTGTGCTTAACTGTGGGGTGAATGAGACCCTCTGCCAGGCTGAGCGTGGTCGTGCCTCATATAATAGGTAATATGAAAACGCGGCAGGAAGTAATGCTTAAGCATCAGATCTCAGAAGACATAACTTGTGGGGAAGAAACAAAGAGATATATCCAGACCCTTACAAGATTTTGTCCCACTTCATTTAGGATATTATTATTTCACTCACTGCTGTGCATGGTGTGAGAAGTGTTTTTGTCATTGGACAGAAAAAAAAGGTCTGTAAGAAAGAAAGATAGACAACAACAAAATCATAAGGGGTAAATACAATTTAAAAAAAAAAAAAAAAAAAGAACAAAATCAAAAGGGGTAAATACAATTTAAAAAAAAAAAAAAAGAAAGAACATATTCTATCACGTCTCAGCACTCGCACCCATTTTAAGATCAGGCTTGTTTTGTCGCCAGACGTGAAAACTCTCACTTGCTTGTGCTGATTATTCACTTCTGTTTCTGTCTGCTTTTGACACCTCCTGACTTACCGATTCAGAAAGGAGATTAAACGGTGGCCTAAAAATAAACTCCTTGTGGAAGTTCAAGGTCAAAACATGAGCAGAAAGAAAGTTCCCTTTTGAAGAGCTATATTTAAAAATTACATTTCTGTTTAACACGTGCTGCCAATTAGTGCACATGCAGTGGCATTCCAGATCAAGTTATTAAAGGAAAAGCGACAGTTGGTTTGTAGTTATTTGTGCTCTCTGTGTATGCCGAATAATCCCTCTGTGTATCTGTTGCTTGCTTCCTTATCCTTTGTTTTTACTGGCTCCCGTCCCTCTGTTTTAGCCCTAATCTGCTCCATGCTGTTCACATTTCGCTCTGTCAAACGTTGATTAAGTCAGTGCTCTCACTTGCTCTGCCTGTCAGGTGATGTACCATCTGCATTTCTCTCCTCTATATCCACTTCCAGCATAATTCAGAGTCGGTTGTGAGCTTTCTCACCTCTGATCAGCTCTCCAACTTTCTCTTGAGATTTGACCGTAAAGACGAGAAGCAGGAACTGACATGTGATTATATTTCAGTTTTTGCCCTAAGCTAATGCACTGTTTTTTAATTGGACGGTGCGGTCCACGAGGCTGCTCCTGTCAGCCCTCGTCTCTGTGAGGAAGACTATTATCTGGTGCAGCGTGGCCTGTTGATCTTCAGCTTCTTGTAGATCAGTGTGCCGCACCAGTGGGGATTTTAGGTGTTAGCCATGTCTCTCTCACTCCTCCTTCGCTTTTGGTGTAGTAAGAGCCGTCTCTGCATGTGTCCTCCAATGAGCACGCTTTTTGCCTCGCCCTCAACCCCATCCCATTCACCACCACCACCATCTTTTTCCCCCTCACGAGGAAGGTGTGAAACATCACCTTCATCCATCATGTGTATATACACACACACACACACACACACCTCACATGTGCTAAAAATAAACCGCTATTAGTAGCAGTCTGAGTGAGGGGTGATGGGGGGGGGGGTTAACTAGAAGTAACTGTTGGAGAAAGGAGAAAAGGAAAATTCAATGCAGTGTGGAGGCAAAAAGAGGAGGAGCCGTAGGAAAGGGCTTTTTCATGTTTAATCCTCCTTTTTCTTTTACTTGGATTACAGTTTATTTCACGACAGAACCAACAATGTCTTTTAAATCATCTTCTCTGTTCATAATTCATTCTTCATCGAGAGTTCACGTGTTAGGTTTTGAACTGCTTGTTAAAGAAAAAGAAGAACAAAAGATAGATGTAGGTGGCAACAAGAAGGAAATGGCTTAGGAGGTCAGTGGTCCTCATGGGATCATGGGCATTGATCAGCTTTCCTAGCAGGGCAGCCTTTGGCATACTGCCCCTGACCCCTAAACCTGCATTAGCAGTGGCACAGGACGGTAGTATGGCAAGTTTGCAAGATCACCTGTGCCAATTTCTATCACAGCCTGTATGGATGTAGGCCTGCAACTAATCACTTCAGGTGGTGACATGACAAGGTGCTCCAAAACTGGCAGAAGTGGTAAAAGAAAGAGACAGCCAGCGATAAGTGGGAGTCAGCAGCAGTTCCAGTTCCTGGGTAGAGAGGTAGAGGTGGCATGTATGAGCAGCAGGATTTGAAAGTAGTTTCTGCCTATATGACTAATGGCCATTGAGGCTATTTTAGGCTTGTTAATGGCTATTTAATGTAATAAACACTTACACTGTTGCTGCGTTTAGTTATGTTTTGTGGTATTCGATACTTGTTGAATGCACAGATTCTGTAGCTAATATTCTGAGGCATACATTACTGTAATAAATTATCCATTATGAATATATATCAAGCTCACAGGGGCCCTACTGTGCTCAATGATGCATAACACAATGTGTTTTTGTACACAAATATGGCTAAGATGCCTCCAAAAGTACATTTTGTCACTTAGATGGCATATATAGATGGGACAGATAGATGCTCACTCATAATCAAGTGAAAACAGAAATCAGTCATTTATATTTATTTACCTCCCTCAATATATTTTGCCAATCCTGCTCAATACAAAATTGTGTCTGGATTATCTATAGGCAACCCCAACATCTTGTAAAAAATGTGTTTTTGTCCCTCAGTGTGTCCCTTATCCTTCTAACGCTTTTGTTTCTTCTTGTTTCTGTCTTCCCATGGTACAGGCTGTCAAATGATGACAACAATTATACATGACTGTGTAGTTTGTAGTCAAATGAACTTTAATGCTGAGCAGAATAGTTTCTGGGCAGTCGCGTCTTATTTTCAGACATTAATATGAGGAGTGTTGTTTTACATCTATACCAAAAATGATGAGCATTTTGGAAGTTCAGTGAAACGCATTATGTAATATGATTTTGACACTTACATAGAAAGTCGGCTCTGTTTATCAGGATTAGATCGCTTGATTTATGAGTATTTAAAGGTACATTGGCTTGTATGTATAACAGAGTGACAGATTGTGTTGTTGAGCTTCAGTGTAACCCCCCAGGGAAATCCCATAACACCCTTTACTGCACTTAAATCTCAGCAATAACAGAAAATGCCTCCTTTAGGAGAACCTTAATCATTAAATAAAGCAAACTGCTTAAATTGGACTGTGACATTATCATACACTTAGGGTAAAAATAAAAGGTTTCAGCGATTAACAGTGAGTTAGACTGAAAGTATGGTTACAGCTGTTTTTGTCAACAACCATGCTGGCCAGGAGGAAGGGAGGTCAGCAGGGGACGAAGTAGTTCAAAACTCGCAGTGTTAAAGTGAATGGAAATATTCACATTGGAAATTAATTATTCATTCCATTATTTAGTAATGTGAGTTATTCGCCAAGAAAAAAGAAAAAAAATGAAGTCAAGATGATGCTTTGTAGTTAGCTGTTCCAATATTAAGCAGGGACACTTTTCATGTTACACTGCTGCCGCCCATGGGATTGATGGACCGATGAATAGACACAGTGTACATAAATGAAGCGAAAGCGACACACGTGGCTTCACACATAAAAACTTGATACATGAAGCCCTGATTTGGAATTCAGATCATTTAATTTACACCTTAATGACTTGTTCTCACTTTTTCAGTATTCAGGAGAAATTTTTAGGAGTATTTTGATAAATAATTAATTTTCTAATCAGCTCTTTGCAGCCAGTCCCTCAGTCATTAAAGGCTAACTAACTCGATGAAAGTGCATTTTCCACCCCTCGTTGACAACTTCCCTTGGCAGGTGGATAAATTTACTGCTAACTATAGCTATCAGAGCAGTGAATAAATCTAAGCTAACTATAGCTATTAAATGCCTCTGGGATCTCTCAGCTTCACTCCCTTCTGCATGCACGTGTATGCTGGATTTACCTTTAGCACAATGTTATTTCTTGAGGTTAAATTGCATACTTTCACTGCAGGCTTACTACACATACATGCCAATAATAGCAAGTATTCTGTGGTTCTCAGTCTGTATTTATTTTTCAATAAGAATGAATTTCAAAGTTGAAATACATCTTTCTGTTATGTTAGATTTATTGTTTTAGACTATTTTAAAGGAACATTTATTTGGATTTATTCTATCCCTCCTATAGCCAACCTTCTATTTACCTTCTTTGTCACTGTGTGACACTTTCTGTAATAGACAGCAGCCGCTGAGGACAAAGGGTGCACTTCAAGGCTATCCACCAGGGAGACTGGTGGTCAGAGGCACTAAAAGTCTGATGGACCCCAGCTGGGACAGAGCTGTCGCTTCCACTCAGCCATCCGGGCATGAGGAGGGTCGGTCTCAGACAGATACGACCTTGAGAGAGTGTGCTGCTGACCTCCAGTTGATATGACAGGGAGAGAGAGCAAGAGGCTGAGAAGGAGAGGGTGGGTGGATGTGAAGAAAGAACTGGAGGTTGACTTAAGTTGGGCAAATAGGAAATAATTTATTTTGGCAATAAGAGTGTGTTTGAGCGAAGTGATAGACAAGCTTAAAAGTTGTAAATAATTTTTTTTGCACAAATCTTTCAAACATCATATTTCTCTCTCTCTCTCTGTTCTTAGACTTTAAATTAATTTGTTTTAGCATCAGCCCATAATAATCAATTTCACAGCACGTCACAGCACATTAACATTTAGTGTAATGCATGTTTACTCCACAGCCTTGTCTGATTAGTATGAAACAATCACAAACTGATGGCTGATTTTTTGAGTTATATCGCAGTGTTGATTTCCACATTGATTAAAGGGTTACTTTTTTTTGTTAATTTAAAAAACCTTAAGCATTTGTGACTCTTTTAGACAAATAAAGGTATAAAAAACTAAAAAAGCATTTTATAAATAACTAACAGACAAATAAATATATCATACCCCACTAAGAGACTTCCTCACCAGTCTTCTTGACTGACAGTGCTCAGTGTCCCTCTTCTTCTCTCTATCAGTGTAAATGTCTCACTTGCCTGTCATTTTCTCAAGTGGCACTTGTCTGTCATCTTTTAGCTCTGCATCAGTTTGATGTCTGTCAGTCAGTTCTGTGTGTGTGTGTGTGTGTGTGTGTGTGTGTGTGTGTGTGTGTGTGTGTGTGTGTGTGTGTGTGTGTGCGTGTGTGTGTGTGTGTGTGTGTGTGTGTGTTTTGTTTTGTGTGTTTGTATG
>VURO01044126.1:0-35381 GCA_015108175.1 Pelvicachromis taeniatus | reverse complement strand
TGTCATCTTTTAGCTCTGCATCAGTTTGATGTCTGTCAGTCAGTTCTGTGTGTGTGTGTGTTTGTATGTGTGTGTGTGTGGGGTGTGTTGTGGTGTTGTGTGTGTGTGTGTGTGTGCGTGTGCGTGTGTGTGTGTGTTCGAGCCTGTGTGTGTAGGTGTGTCCATGCATGAATGCGTGTTTGTGCATTTGCGTCTTTCTAGGTGGTCATCTTATAGCTGGATATTTTCAGGGTTCGGCATAGACACACTCCAATACAACTTTACATAACTTTTGTCCGATCACATGCTGCACTCACTGATGCTTTAAAACAAAGAAAAACCCCCACTGAAATTTTTTTTTTAGTTGTTTTACTTTCCTACTGGAAATTATCGTCTGTGTAATTTTTGGCATTTCACTGCAGTGGATCAAGGTTTAATATTTGCTCTGTCAGTATAAATAAAGGTGGACAGTCAAAAGAGGTCAATTTATTAAGTCGAATTAAGTCTGGGACTCTTACACCCTCAGTGGTCATCAGTACTATAAAGTGCACAATATTTTAACCTTATCATAAAACAAAATACTGCATCCTCTCCCTCCTGAGTGTCTTCTTGGTCTTTGATTGTCTTCCATTGTTAAGGCTTAGTAGTACTGTGAAACACAAACTCCTTCAAATCATTTTTACTTGGAAGGCAGACATAATCTAGCATGTGTTATTATAACGAGACATATAAAGAAGACCCTTCTGACTGCTTATTCTTAAGGAGTCCACACATGTTTGGTCTGGCAGACTTTTTATATGGTGGATGCCTTTTCTGACACAACCCCAAAGACGTTGATGCATGTTGGTCTGTTTTGCTTGCTGAATTGGTCCAACAATAAACTTGTTACATGATTTTATCCTAAACAGAGCCTCAGCAATCCTCTCTTTCATAGTGTGCCTGATGGGCACCTGTTGGATGCCTTAACAACACTTCCGTTTTTCCTTTTCTGAGTGAACAACTCCAAAAACATTTGCGTTTCTTCCCCAGATCAAACCAGGTTCCTTTTACTTGTTTGTGACTGTGTAAAACTAATCTGTAACACATGATGTCCGTAAAGGGTTAGTAAATAAATGTGTTATGCTGATATTAGAAGCCGTTATAAGATCAAGAAAAAAATCATATCGAGAAATTGTATATGTTTTTGAAATAATAGTATTTTGGTGCAAGGACATTTCAGAAAGTTTGGACAGAGGCAAAACTTTGAAAAAGTTGTGTTGAAAAAGCAAACGTGCTGAAAAGGTCGCTGAAGGGAAAAGTTACATAAAATATATATGTTCAACTGCAGTGCAGAGAAAAAAAATGAAGACGACATCTCAAGAGCAACTGCTCATCTGTGTCCAGCCTGCAAAACTGTCCTGTGTTTAGTATGATCAAAAAGTGAAATTCTACTTGGAAATCCAGGAAGGCACCATTAAAACAAAAGTTCAGACCACACCTGTCACACACAGAGCATTGTAGAATGAAAAATATGGGAAAGGAGAAGTGTTCAGCCGATGAAATCCTGTATCAACAAAAATGGGAAGATGTCTCACTTTGAAGACTACAGCACTTGGTTTCCTCAGTTTCCAGACATCGATAAAAGAAGTGATGCAATGCAGTGGCAAACATGTCCCTGTCCAAACTTTTTTTGAAAACGTGGTACTGTTACCTTCACTCACACACTTCAAATACAGAAGTGTATACTTTTCAAAAACTAAACTTGCCTTTGTACTAATTCCATTAAATTTACAGTTAATGCAGGGACATTTATCATTTAATAAACACTGATTTAATATAAAAATGTAATACTTTTTTATCCCTACAGTAAGCTCATTTACAGTTTTTTATTAGCTGTAGTAACCTCAGTGTCACTTCAGCGCTCTCAGTCACAGTGATGCTTTCAGCCTGATCTGATCTGTGTTCTGCTGCTTTTCCGCTGTTTTGTCTGCTCATCTGTCTGCGAGTCTGCATGATGTCAGTCTGACTCCATCTCCATTTCCTCAGATCCAGGCCTTTTGTGCGGCTGCATGTTTACACGCACGCACACACACGCTCACCAACACATATGGCTATGTGTGATCTCATCAGTTCCCACCTCCGGTTCTCCAAATCTGATTCTTCTGTGAGTTATTTATAGCTGTTGTGGCCCACTCCACTGTGTGCATCGCATCATGACCTGTGCTCCTACCTGCCTTTGGGAAAAAGGGGGCAGCACAGATTTATCAGGCGGCTGTGTCTGTGTCCTCTCTGTAGTTTGTTTTTTTATAGTCAAGAGAAATACTTGATTACTTACTGTGTATTTCAAGGTTTTCAGTTGGAGTTAACTCACAAGTCATCTGAAGTGTTGAAGAATTTCCAGGTGTGCATTTCTATAGTGCTTCACTGATTAATGTGATAGCTGAAAAATCTACAGCGTCTACATTTTGTTTTCACCTACCATGCATGTTCTAACTTTGAGTGCAGCATTATAGCAGTCCAATGAGTTTATTATATTTCTACAAAAGGTTGAAGACAGATAATGACCTGCCAGTAAGATTTTCAGGAAAGAAGGTGTAAAAATAAAAATGGTGTTATTTAAAAAACATAAACATAAGATGCAGACTTGAATAAAAATTTTCCTCCATGACACTAGAACTGTCATGGTCCCTGTTGATGCAGGGTTATGTATTAATTAGTATTATCTTATGTTCTTGTTATTCTGGTTACGTATTCTGTTAATATTTTCATAGTTCTTACTGTAGGTTTTGGTTCTGTGCTCCCTCTGTTTAGTGTTAGTATCGTGTCCCTAAGGTCTGTCAGTGTATATTTCCTGTTTTACTTTGAAGGTCCTTGCCTGATATTAGTGTATTCAGTTTGTCCTCCCTGTCTCGTCATGCTTATTAAGTTCATCTGTGTCTCCCTCCTGTGTGCGCTTTCCTCGTTTCCCTTTGTGTAGATTAGTGTGTTCTCCAGTGCTATCATGTCCTGTGTTGTCTCTGCCTTTCATGAGTTCTGGTTTGTTTTGTTAGTTATCCCAGTTTAGGTTGTTCTTAGTTCTGCTCTGGCCGTCTCAGCTTCTGTTTGTGTTTTCACCTTTTGGAATAAAGTTCTCTTTCTATAAGCCAGTGCCCTCAGTTTGGATCCATCTCTCATCTCCCGTGACAAGAACACCTACTAATGTCCCCATCTCCTCTCTATTGGCATGAGACACATGTGGCAGGTCTCTAGCCACATATATACCGTATATAGTCCAATAGTAGCCCTAGGCTACTAGTGGAGACAGGTTACTATTTGTTGTGACATGTTTTCAAAACCGGCGTTTATTAGAAACGGGCGTCAATAAGAGACAGGCCACTACTAGCAGATATACGGTATATTAAACGCTGTATTCAAGATGGTGTGGCAACAAGGCTGCTTTCACAAACTGGTGCCCACTCCTACTACATTTATTGGAAGATGCAATTACATACTAATCTAATCATGCTAATGTATATTTATGAGTACACTGTACATTTAAAAAAAAAAGATAAACTTGCAAAATGACTGACTGTACCTTTCAGCTAGCTGTTGTGTCCATGTAACGTTTCTTACCTTCTTCTATCATTTCGAATAATAGCTCTACATTTCATAATTTACTCTGACACGTGCCGCTGCATTTATAACCTGAGTAGAGAGACAGTCCTCTCTTTGGAAACCTGATATCTACTTAAATCCACACATCAGAAGACGTGAGTATAAATGATCATATCACAATGACCAGACGTAGAGAGACTAACGCTTTACAGGAAACAAGAGGTTTTTTTTGGAGCAAGCACTTTAAGGCACTGTACTTTTCACCCTCCTGATAACACGTGGCTGGTTCTCCTTCTCATTAAAAAATTTTTTTAATTTCTTTTACATGCCCAATGGTTGGGACATTTGTTGCTGACAAAAAAATGCATTTTACATTTTTACATTTTAAATGTAATTGCACTGGTTGAGCTCACAAGTTCAACAGTCTTACACTGTGTACTTGTTAGTTTACATAACACTCCATAATACACAGACTTTCACAGTTACTGAAGGAGATACAGTAGTGGGACAAATGACAACTGCACGTCTAGATACTGAAAGTGGGGGTAATTTAGCTGCCTTTTTAAACTTTAGGACACTGTCATAAAATTAAATATGAAGAGAGTGGGTCACATTAAAATAAATGAGGTCAAGATTAACACAGAAAACTAGAAAACAATGGCTGATCAGGAGTATAACCAATCACAGTTCAAGGTTTTATTTAGCCTGGATTTGGACATCTCTTTAGACAACTGTAGTAAAGTATATTTACTCGAAGGACGGGAGAGTAGCAGGAAAAAGGATTAGAAATAATTACTCTCTGGAAGGCATGCTCAACTCTTTTCTGAAATAACCACTCAGTCTGCATGCATCAGTTTGTATGTGTGTTTGCTCTGCAGAATGCTAATGGCTTGCCATAGCTTTCTCAGCCATGTTAATGTGGTTTGTCAGCTCCACAATGTAATATCTGAGAGACAGCAGTTCACAAACTAAGCTGTGTGTGATGAAGCACAAGCAGCATTGTGTACATGTTTCTGACTGTGTTACCATATGTGCTATATTCACTGGCACAATATAATAGGTAAAACTGGAATGCCTGTCTGTGTCCTTTTTAAGGGCTACATGGGGCAGGGTGAAAATAGATGGTTGTACGTGTGTATGTCGGTTTGTGTGTGGCTTTATGTTCAACCCAGAGCCGGGAAATTGATGCCATGCGTTGTGTCCATGACGACAGCTTCTTTCTCTCTTCCTCTCTATATCTTTCACCCTCTCTCAGTCCATCTCTCTCTTGCTTGTTCTCTTTGGTGACAGTTGACGGGTTTAACACAATAGAGCATTTGACTGGGTCTGGCTGTCTGAGACAATCATGGCTTCCTCTCCTCTCCTCTGTTATCTACATTATATGTGATTTCCCGATGTAAACAACTGGTTGCATTTATTGACTCGTAGGCAAAGATGCTCTATGTGTACGTAAAGATTCCCAATATCCAACTGTGTATGCATGTGATTGTACTTAATGCATTTTTATCCGTGGATAGTGTGCTATCCCCCCCTCTGTGATTTTGTATGTGCAGTACAGGCAGGTTTGTCCTTTGGTACAGGTTGGATCATTTTGATTAGCTGCTGATTCAGCGTGGCATCAGCTCCACGTGCTTCCTGTCATTGTCCTAGTGTCCTGTTGTCCATGAGACATTCATTTAGATATCACCAGATGGGTTATATTATATTTGTCCTTGCCTAGACTGTATGAGTCTGTCAAAGTAATGAATAAGGCATTCGACTGGCAGTAGACCTCTTTAACAAGGGAGAAATCAAAGAAGATATTAAACGTGATTTAATAGGGAATTTATTTTGTGTTTTGTTGCTTGTCAGGTCTTTTATTTTTAAAAAGGTAGTTGTGTGGCGGTTAGGTTAGGTTAAGCTAATGAGGAGATGTTAAAGATTTGGCAGCAACTCAAAACTTGTTCATGGTTTTATCTGATTAGTTGGTGTTTAAATAACATTTGAAGGGCACATAAAATCCACTTACCAGAACATTCTTTACACATTCAAGTGTGTGTGGGTTTTATTTTATGTGCAAGAGAGCATGTGTGTTTTCTTTGCTTTGAAATATCTGAAAATACTTTAATCTGCACTGACCTCTAGTGGACGATGTTTGAAGTTGCACTTGAAAATGTCCAGTGAGTGAGGTGTGTGGCTGATTATTTTACGTTCCTGTGTTGTGATTCCCTCTTGCAGTCCATGAGCTCACAGTACGCCCACACTTTCCAGTAGTAAGGCACACTTTTGCAATATTTTGTAATTCTCTTTCCTCTCTTACAGTCTACCTTTTTCCCCCCCTCAACCTTGTTTCCCATTCTCTTTGTTCTCTCCCAGTAAGTTTTCTCACCATCCAGCACCTGCTCACCGGTACTGTGAAATTGAAAATTTACTCATTCCGCATTCAATACGATATGTTATAAATAATACAATGTTTATTTCTAACCCACGCGCGCCAGACTGGTTTTGTACTTTTGTTTTTGCATGGCGAGTTGAAAATTGGAAATTTCCTACATTCTTATCTCTGTATTTTCAATCAGCTGTGTTGCCATTTTCTGCTGCTGCACTTGTTGCCTGTGCATTGTGCTGGCAGACTTTTGTCGCCGTTCCACGTGCATTGTGCGCTGCCACGGGGCATAACGAGAATAATACATCAACGGTAATTTACAAAACACACTGTCAGTGCAGATATTAGACATAAATGAAAGACATAGAGAGACTCATTCAGTCTTGCTGAATAGGTAATTGAGAGTAGGTGACTTTTTTTTTTAACCTTTTCATTAGTACATGAAACCTGAGGGTGAAAAAAAAAACATGCCTTATCAAAACAGGTGGTGTATGATGACATGTTTGTTCTTGTATAGGTGCACATAGTACATGGGGAAAAACTATTATATCACGCCCACAGGAAAGAAAGAGATACCTGATTATGCTATCACAAAATACAGCTCTTTCATAATACAAAGCCAAACATTGCCCACCTGTGTTGGGTATGTGGGCTCTGCAGACACTGGTCATAATGAGCAACTCTGAGGAGGGCACTGGAGGTTTTTATGCATTCATCCTCATTTCCATATTCCCTCTGTCTTACTGGCTGTTCATAAAGAAAGGTGAGTGCCACTCTAAGAAAGATTTAAACATTTCTGTAAACCCCATGCTCTAAATTTGTTGGTTTGTTAGAGGTGCTATTTTAAGCTGAAATCTGTACCATAAACTTATTGAAGGGTTAATGAAAGACTTAAAGGATCCACCAAGATCCAAGATCTGTTACATGAGAAACACTGTAAAGTGCTTTGAAGATCATAGCTACCGTTATAAAATGCTATATAAGTGCAGGGCCATTTACAACTCTGCTACTTATGGAACTGCATTTCTGGCTCAGTGGAATTTCCTTTTAACATGGCAGATTTAGTGGGGATGGCAATGAATGGATATTTCACTTCATATTTAGTCTGCATGCTAATGAGAAGCAAAATGTTACAGATAAAACAAAAAAAAGACATTTAGGAAATCAGCAAGCCATTGTTGCATTGGAGAGTAGTCCTATTTGTAGGTAATATAATGTGGATGTAATATCATTTTACTAATATATTAACACTATTAAGAGAGTGAGGGGCGTGTTAGTTGGGCTAATTATTGCAATGAATGAAAAAGAAGAGAAGCTACAATTTAGTTACATGGATGTTATAAAGTAAGGTAATGTAACTGAATGGAGAATGAACTGAATGTGGCGTTGATGCCTACGAGTCCACATGAGTGTCTTGTGCTGCCTGATCTTTGCCCTTTGCGCCCACTAGATGTCCCAGTCTAGCTGATCTGGGATTTAAGACCCCCCCTTGCCCCCAAGTCAAACCTGTTCTATGATGTTGTGTAGTATCTTTACTGATTATACCATCACATAATGAGACAGTTACACAAAAGATGACATGTTTGGCCATACAGGCAAATTCGTATAGATTAAAAGTTTATAATTCATGTTTATCCTTGTATTTATGTTAAAAAAGGGGGGAAACAAAAAGAAAAGAAGCAGTTTGTCACCTGTGTTTTGTGTGTATTTTTTGTTAAGTGTGTTAAGTAAAGCATTATTAATGCAGAGCTCAATAGTCATGAATACATGATAGGGTCAGTATAGGAAAACACTTCCATAGAGCCCTTAAGAGCAATATAAGCATGTAGACTGTCATAAATCTTCATTCCTTCAATCAATGTACCCCAAGGTGATCTGATCTCAAATGTCAGCTCACTCTTTCATAATACTCCCCTGAGGTCCTAAGTTTGACATATAGAAAAAATACATAAATGCCGATGACAGGCATCAATAAATTCACCTTAGTCTATTCGAAAAGCCATAAACCTATCAATACAAATGAGAACAACACTCTCCACAGTTTAGCGCCTATCAGTTGTCCAGCTTCCCCTCAGTTCTTATGTCTCACAGCATCTCTCACGGTATATTTAGCAGCAGAAGAAATTTGGAAAAATCAATAGCAGGCTGGGAAGTTTGTGATTTATTTTTAAACCTAAGTGATTCCACTCCTCTCATAATATGGTTCATACCAGAAAAAAGAGAGCAAATAAGGCTTGGCTTTTAAGGTCTCATTAGTCTGCGATGTCTCAGCAGGGAACACACAACCTCAGGCACCATATACTTACAAGATTGTATGGAAATTAGTCTTTTTTAAGCAAAGTCTTACAAACTCCCTCCCTACTATTTGTAGTTTCTACTATTTCTAAAATGATATTCGTTTATGAAACCATACTAGATACATATCTATAGTGGTGAACTAGAACCTGTGTCATATTATAGATGAATCTCTTTAACATTGTTGCAGTTTGAACTAATTGCCTTTCAAAAGGTTTGTGAAAAAAACAGTTATTGATAGAGATTTTTTTTTTTAACTATATGGATTAGTGAGTCAGGCATGGAGTTTATTTTTGTTCATATCAAACCAGTTTAGTCCACTTTTGTTATAATTTGTAAATGCATAAACATACACAAACTGCAACGTGACAGGATATTTGTGGGATCTCTCGTTTTCAGTGTAACTTACCCATTTTAAGTTGATGAGCTGTGTGTGTACATGCATAAAAGTTCTCAAAGACTTTAGTTCATTTTAATGTTGCATTTTATACGATTCAAAGACAAAGATTCTTTTATTTAGTTCATAAATTGAAAGTTGAAAATGTGCGTAAATTGTTTTAATACTAGCCTTTCAACTCTGCAGAGAGAGGGGAAGACTATTTTACTGCTGCATGGATCGTACCTTTATTTCACGGTTTTACTGGGCTATGAACACCTGGCACAACATTTGGACAGCTCTTAAACCGAAGCGTGAGCATATCTGGATATTTTTTGGTTTATTACAGAAGTTTCATTGAAGAATGATATCAATACATGCAATTCACATACTGTAACATAAACCACCTGAGTGATAAAAAAAGAAAAAAGCAGTCATGAAAAAAATAAAGACAGCAATTTACATTTCGGACACATTTAAGCGTTTTTTTTTTTCAATTTCAATGACCATTCATAAAATAGTGGCAAAACAGTTTATGCACTATACAGTATTTGTATATGTCAAAGCTGTAGATGGCACTGTAGTGTGATGGAGCTTGAAGTCTTAACTGTTTCTAATTTTGGAGCTCGGAGACCTGTTGCGCTGAGTTTTTGAACTTAATGAGCTTTTTGATTGAGAGGGTTGTCCTTTCTTTTAAAATTAAATGTCTTCGGAGTTGTAGATTTGATGAGAAATAGCAGAGAAAGTAGGGTAGGAGGATAGTAGAGGACACATCTGCGGGTCCAATTTTCTATGGTGACAGCCAGAATGAGGTGAAAAATCCTCCAGGAGGCGAGAGATGCTGGAGGGTAATAAAGAATAGATACCTCTTTCCTCTGCACTTCGCTCCACAGAGGAATCTGACCTCAGTCACTCCTGCTCCTCAGTTTGTCCTTCCTTTGTACCCTCTTGTTCCGTTTCTGTCTTTTCTTACTTCTCATTACTTCCCCCTGCCACCACGTGTCTTGCAACAGCCTGCCTCACTTCTCTCCATCTATCCCCTTGAATGGCAACTCTTCAATATATAAGTGGGCAGAGAAATCATTTCTAACCAACAAGTCGGGCTCAGGTTTCTTTCTCTCCCTCTCCCTGTCTCTATTGTCAGTGAGTGGTTTAATATTTCTCTGTTTACATTTACCATGTCTGCAATTAGAGCTCTGCTTCAATACAAATAGTATACACTGCTGCTGTTGAATTAAGAAAAAAAAACAGCTACAGTGGTGAAGCGTCTCTCTGCTTTGACGCTGCATTTGTTAAAAGCCACGTCAGCCAAGAATAGATTTCCTGTGACCTTGTCTGAAATGTGCATGGTTGTGTGACCCACCATGTCCACAATGGCGCTGTTTATGTGACAGTAATGAGGCATGCCACTGCACTGCCCAGTTGAAAATGTAGCAACAGGAATGTCAAGAAAGAGAAACAAGAGCAGAAGCAAAAACAGACACAGCACATTTGTCAAGCTGCTGCTGTCTTGCCTCTCTCAACCCTTCCTCTTTCCAAAGAAAGAGACAGAATGGGAAGCACAGTGGGACAATGAGACAGAGAGGCAACATACCGTTTTCCCCCAGCTCTGTTATTTTTGCAGCTTAATGTGAAGCGATACCCTCCCTGGGACTGATTCAGGGTGGGGCAGAATTTACTTAGATGGTGAGTAACAGTAACAGCCTGCACAGAATAAAGTTGATTCTTTAGGTATCCAAACCTCAGCTGATGACAGACAAACATTAGGAAGATTTTGGGGTGATACAATTACCAAATCACAGAGCGAGTCTTTTTTGAAGGAGGATATGTTTTTATTTCTAATAGATCAAGAACTGATCTCAAATATTTGGGAGTAAGAACTAATTAGTCTGCCAATTTATGATTACAGCACATTTATGTTTGTTTTTCATTCACTTTACACATTTTTCTGTCATAAATCCAGCATCCTGAGCATGCTGATTAATCTGTTGTCCATCCACAATTTACAAGAATCACTGTTCCTGCTACGGTCTTGGACATAATTTAAATACATTTACATAGAATGTGCTCAAGGACACGTTCACATTTGTCATTTTCAATTGATTTTAATCCTCATTAGTTTGTCAAATAAAGCCTACCAACGACAACAAACCTGATCTCTTTCTGGACTTCACACATTTATAGCAAACACTGAAGTGTGGGGGATTGTGAGATGGATGAACAACTATGTCACTGATGTTCTGATTTTAATTTTTAAACCACTTGTCATTTAAGTTCTCCTGAAAAGTCATGTTCGAACAGGGACCCTGTGTGGAGATTAAATGCAGGGTAGAATTAGCCAAGGGGGCGGAGTGCATCTATTGTCTGGTGATGATTTGACTTTTTATTATCTTTTTTTAATTTGTCTGCAGTTTGCAAACACTGACCCGTGGATATAACAGGAAGTCAAAGCCTGGATATCAAAATTGGCAACTAGCAAAAGTGGTCCCAGTCTGCAAAGAAGCTAACATGATAACCAATGAATTTTTTTTTTTTCAACAATAGCAATAGCTAGCATATTTATAGCCTGTCTACTATTTACCTGAGTACAGTTAAAGTCAAAGCAATAGCAGTGATCTAATGGGATGTCCTTGCAGAATTTTCTCAACCCCTTCTGCCATATAGGCAAATTTTTTTGCCATACGTAACATGCCTCCCAGCGTGTACCTTGAATTATTAGATTGACACTCTTCTCATAGAAGCATTAAGCATTTCTATACCAGAGCCAGAAATCTGAGCCCTTGTAGCTACACATTAAAAAAGTTAATG
The DNA here is from genome assembly GCA_015108175.1 of Pelvicachromis taeniatus. Classification (NCBI taxonomy): domain Eukaryota; kingdom Metazoa; phylum Chordata; class Actinopteri; order Cichliformes; family Cichlidae; genus Pelvicachromis; species Pelvicachromis taeniatus. Next base: position 23,985 of record VURO01044126.1, on the reverse strand, counting down.
AGACATTCTATCGACCGACAGGAACAACGTCTGTAGAACAGATGCTGCAATCTCTACAGTGAAAACACACATTTGAGATGAATTAAGGTGAACATAAATATGTTTTCTTTCCATTACTTAAATCTGCTTTTAAACACTGTCTCCCAGTTACCAAGGAAACCACATTAGGCAAATCAATGAAGGTAATGTTGCTGGAGAGGGAGGGTATCCCTCAACTCTCTCATCTCCCCCAAACAATTTGCCTCACTGCGTGTGTGTGTGTGTGTGTATCTGTCTCTGTTTGTCTCTCTCCCTCTCATTTTCTATGCCATCTCCCTCTCATCCTCTCCACCTCTCTTTATCTGCCGCCTCTCTCTCACTCACTCCCTCTTTCCCCCTCACAACACTTGCTTCCTGACAACCACTGCCAAAGGACTAGCAGGCGCAGCGCATCCCTAGATTCCATCACTCGGCAGGCAGGGGGGCCTGGAAGAAGAGAGAGAGAAGGGAGGGGGAAAAAAGCCCCCTAAAAACTTTAGTTCAACAGTTGGGACACTCTGGACTTTGGTGTGACAGCCTGTAGCTGAAGTGGTTATGGCCTGGAAGAGGGGTTGACTGAGGAAAGGTTCTGGGGGAGAGAAGAGAAACGCCCGTCAAGCCAAGCTATCGTTATAGTTGGCCTCACTTTGTAAAATCCCTCTGAAGTTAGAACACTTTGGATTTCATCAAAGTGACTAAATGTGAGGAAGACGGTGGAAGACAACTCTGCTGAGCTTAAAGTTGGACAAACTGCTCAGGCTGAGGACAGCTGGACAGGTTTACACGTCCTGACTTGGACATATGGGCGACCTCCCAAGATGTTGAATCTGGACGGGTTAGAGGTGATTGCCGTGCTGCTGGTCATGGGTCTCTTCATCAAAGTCTTAGAGCAGTTTGGAATGTTCGAACCTGTTGGTGGGGAAGGTAATGCTTGTTTGTTTTTAATCAGAGTTTTGTTGATTTAAAATATTGATATAAACAAAAACAAAGTGAGTTCTCTGATATTAAACGATATGTGTGCACATGAACTGCTTCATCTGCACCACGCATTGCTTCTGGTTCTGAATGAGCTGCAATCCTTTCTAAGGGTTTGGGTGACCAGTGCAACAGTGGGCCATGCAACACACTCTCATTTCCCAAACACACACACACAGACTTACACACACACACATACAGAGTAACTTTAGCTGCGCGTGTGTGTGGCCTCTCTCTGCCCCAGGGGTGTGTGCTTTTACCTTTTAATCGATATCACTATGGAAAGAGTGGGTCTGAGTGCAGTGTAGAGGCACTTGTCTCACTGAGGGAATGTCAGCCTTACTGTTTGTACTCTCATTAGCTTAAAACCTAAATGTATAGTTGGATAAAGAGGGAATATATAGAACATGTTCTTTGAACATTTTCAAGTCAGCATGCTTTATTAGAGATAGACAAACAGGAATCAGATCAGTCTTTCACTACATAAATGTCTGATCGCTGAATCATTTGTACCACCACAGTACTAAAGGTGTTTAACAGTTTTACTGAGAGATTTACATTTACAACACAAAATACAAAAAGCACCTGTGTATTACTGAAGGAAAAAGGTCAATTTCTGCTCTGGCTCACCTCCAGGAGCTGTCACCATGCACCAAGGCCATGTTTGGCCTGTCTTATCAGTGTGAACTGTGTTTTCTCTCCCCCTCCAGTTCCAATCTACTTTACGTTGTTCACGCTTCCTTATCTTTCATCTGTTGGTGACAACAGGACAGATGGGATTCGCATCCCCATTATCTGTTGTTTATGTTTGCTTGCTTGTTTTCTCCTCTGCACATTGCCCACAGCGCTCTGTTCAGTTCAAGTAACTTTAGCACTCTAACAAGATTTTCTTCTCAACATTAGTACCAAAGAACCTCTACTCCAATTTCGAGTGCTTTAAATATTAAACCCTTCACAGATTAAAAGTTCTGGTGTATTATTCTGGATGCTACACTGTAGGAGACTCTCTTCATCCCTGATGCACCAGCTGGACTGCACCCAGTAGTCAAGGTGTGCCAACAGCTCTGTCATCTCAATAAAGTTCCTCTTGGAAACCTCTCATCTACACACAGCACTCTACATACCAAGCATGCACACAGACAGACAGACACACACACACACATACAGTGGAGGTCCCACTTATTCTTCCATTATACTTAGGACATCAGTCTTCTGCATATTTTGACCATAGTTTATGGAAAGTAGTCGCCTTAATAAATGTGTGTGTGTGTGTGTGTGTGTGTGCGTGCGTGCGTGTGTGTGTGTGCCAGCTCCCTTGTGAGTACTTTAGCTAATGAATTTTTTTTAATGGAGGAACTTAGTCCAGATGGCAGAATGAATGCATCACTCAGACTATCTGCAGAATCACTGAAGAGTTTTGGTCCAAACCATATATGAGCATGTGACATACCAGCTTCAGTCTCAGAGTATGCATGCTTTCTTCATGCCAAATGCAACTTCCAGTACAGTTACATTATGGTACCAGTATGCGCTGTGTTCAATCATCAAGTATCCATTCCATTTAAACTCATTAGTACCTGTCTCTTCCAGGATTACCCCCTTGCTAAGCTACCAGTGCGGATTGAGAATATTAAGCAAAATATTAGAGAAAACCGAGATTATGAAATGATAGGTAAAATGTATTTCTCCATTTTCCAAAACTGATATTTTATATGAAAGAAGAGAAGAAATAAAATATTCATTGTGGTTCAAATTCTTTTTTGTTCCCTCTCGCCAGACTCATTTTGCTGTACCCATACTGAGTCATCTTCTGGTGAGACAGAGCGAGACCAGTAAAATAAGGAGACTGTGTGACTCTCATTACTTTAATGAGCTGTGCTACTGACCCATTGGTGATTAAACACATATACACAAACTAAATGTACATACTTTTGTGAAGAAAAGGAGAGAAAACTCTTTTGTTATCGAGTATGCATGCAGCATGCGTGAAGTGCACTCTGGTCGGGAAGTTTACAAGGTTCTGATAGATTTAAAGCTAATGCCTAATGGCTGGAGTGTGTTCTTTGGAAGTTTATGAGGTGGAAATTGAAGGGATGTTCTGGTCTGTGCTGGATGGCAGCATGCCAGAGAAGAGTTTTTATCAACACTGTGGTTTCCCCCAACTTCACCTTTTTCTTTGAGTAGAATGTGTTGACTTTAACTTATCCAAGAAACAAAAGAAATCTCTGTGTAAGTATTCACCAGTGATAAACATTAGTTTAATTAGTCTGCCTCTTTCTATTGCTGATTTACTTCTCGGAGAATATCAGTGACTAATATCCTACGAGTATGCTAAGGCCTACTGTTTGTGCTGTAATGTATTCACTTCATGAATGAAAGGTGTGGCATCTTGCCACATGCACCACAGCCTCTTTTAGCCTTTGATTTTCGAATAAATTCGTCTGGCAGCGGACTGGATGAGATAGCGGGTGTCAGGGACATATTGAAGTGCTGCTTCATCACTTCTGCAAGGTCTTTGATACTTTAATGTCTCATTTCAATTTATACAAGATTTAATAGTGGGATGTGAACCATATGTCAAACCAGCCTGGAGATTGTCATTTTTACTTTTTGGTTTCACTTTGGTTCAGGGGATATGTGATGATTTTCGAAGTGAGGTGCACACAATTGAGTAAGAATGTGAGGACTCTTCTGTTCAGAGTCCTGCGGTCGATCCAAGGGGAAGTATCGCAGCAGAGAGCTTCATTTTGTACCGAAGATTCAGAATAAACTTTAAATTTTACAGTTCCTCTGTTAGTTGTGTCGCTTAAAATGCTTTAAAAGTCGACATCATCCAGATATTCACCTACTCTGTGCAACTGACCATAACTGTTATAAAGCATAGCCTGAATAAAAAATTCTCTGTTTTACATGTAAAGAAATTATTTGTAATTTCCTCACAACCATGGCTGCATACCTTTTTACAAGTCAGTATCAAAGGCTGATCCACAGCCTTTATTATTATTATTATTATTATTATTATTATTATTATTATTATTATTATTTCCATCCATCCCGTTTTTTTTTACTTATCCAGAGTTGTAAGACGTGGGATACACCCTGGAAGGTTGACAATACTGGTAGTAGAAGTAAATGTAGTAGCAATACTAGTTGTAGTATTATCTTTAGTAGTAGCAGTAATAGAAGTAATAGTGGTAACAGTATGGTTTCACTATCATTGTTATTATTGTTCATAGCTGGGCAATCAGGTGGAATGTTATTATATGGAAATAATGTAGCAAGTTATTATCAATTAAATACCAAAGTAATATCAAGCAATAACCAAATAATATCTTGTATCACCAATAGTTAAAAGTGAGTAATATTACACCTAAATCTATGTAACTGGGTTACAAAGGGCCGGATATAATGTGGAACGTAGAATAATATTGTGGAAACAAATTTAGTAAGAGTGCAGTAATATCCTGGTATCACCACTGCAAACTGCTACCAATAAAATCATTACATCTGTGCATTAACATTTTATAACCTGACTTTAAGGCAGCTGTGACCTCATTAAAATAAGGTTACATATAACAGTATTGATATTATAATGCTGGAATGAATCCTACCTTCTGTCCCCAGTCATTCTGTGCTTGAAGATAATCATGTAAATATTATGTTTATTACTGTTGCTTATTACCTGAAAATATTTTTGGTAGTTTAGAAGAAATACAATGTAAATTCAATGTAAAAATATAACAAAGCAAACTTTGAGTAATGTTATAGTTATATAGAAACACATGATAATGTATGTATAATAACAAGCAATCAGGCCAGCAAAATGCAAAATTACATGCTATTCCTAAATTTCACAGTAATATTTTCAACAACTGAAAACGTCAGACCTGAAAAACATATCTGTATTTGCTAGATGTGACTAATTTGTGAGCTATTATTTAATTATTTATTATTTATTTATTATTTATAACCAACTCTTTAAACAATGGCTCGCAAATTATTTTTTGATGAGCAAATTTAAGAGTAAACTGCTCTGTTCTCATCATAAGACTGTAAACAACAAAAGTTTTGTATACTTTAATATCCTGACCATATGACAGTTCATATGCCTTTGTATTAATGTACCAATAACAATTTTGTAAGCAGGATATCATATTGTTGCCAATATGTTACTATGCACTTACTAATTGGTTTTGTTTAATAGGCATTGATTTCTACATCATGTCACCCAATTTCCTGCTTCTTATTGCCCAATTACATACGTTTCAGTGCAATATTACCATCACTAACCGGTCTAATCATATAAATCAGACATAAAAGATTTTTAAAAATTGTGTAAACAATTGTGTAAAATTGTGTATTTCCTAGTACACTCTTCTCAAAAGAAGGCAGATGTGGCAACAATAAAGTGTATACATTTACTAAATGTATAATTATATACTATATAATAATGGATGATCTATATATTTTTATGTGCATATTTTTCTCTGGTATATACTATATCTTAGATCCATTATAGAACAACATCCTCTTCCTGTCTACAGTGAGGCTCAGCAAATATTTTTTTCATGCTTAAGAGGATATTTGGCCATTTAGCTCTGATCCTGGATTGTGTGTGTTTGATGGAAAGGAAGTATGATGACAATATGAAGGAGATGGATAAGTGCAGGTAAAAAGCTTAGCAGTCAGCAGAAGACCTATTTGTGTCTAAGCACACACACACACACACACACACGTGCGCGCGCGCACGCACACACGCACGCACGCACGCACACACACACACACACACAAACACACACACACACATACACACAGCATTTTCTATTAGCTTACCTATCAACAGAAGGGCAATTACAATGAGGGCAGATGGGTGTGTGTGCTTGTAGTCCACTCAGTCCATTAAGAGTAAGTTGTGCTGCTTCAAACTCAGTATAAGGGTCTGAGGACAGTAAAGCCATCCCTATAGTATATCAGCCCAAAAGCAAATTAAAAAATGTTATCTGAAAGTCATACATTTTGCAGCAGTGAAAGACTTTTCACTGAGCTCTATTGGAGAAAGTTAAAACAATAGCAGTTAAGACATCTCATCAATGGTTTGGACAAGGATTATCCTGATTGTGGCAAACTTTATAAACTGCAATAAGAGTGCAACGAGGATCAAGGAGACTGTCCTTGTTGACCTTGGCTGAGCCTCTTTCTGTCTCTGCCCCTCTGATGGCTAGCCAGCAAGAAGATGAGAGCCTGGGACACGGGAGGATCAGACAGTGGATATTTAATACGCAACTCTCTCTATTCCTCTACATCCTTCTCTCCCTCCTTCTCTCTCTTTTTTCTTCATTTTTTCTTTCTCCGCTTTGCTTTTGTCACTGTCTGTCTTCTTTCTCTGGCTTCCCATCCCCTGATTTGATTATGGCGGTTGTGTGTGTGTGTGTGTGTGTGTGTGTGTGTGTTTGTGTATATGTGTGTGTGTGTTTGCGTGTCTGTGTGCATGTGTGCGCTCCGGCGAGGTGCATGTGTGAACTAAAACACTGACCTGTTGATGAATGAAGGACAATGTCTCTGAAACTACCTCGCAACTGGGACTTCAGCACCCTCAAGGCAGAGACAGCTCGCATAGGTAAGCCGGTGGCCGTGCTGCGTTCACTGACAGCCAGAGCAGATGCGGGGCTTTCACAATTCACATTTTAGAAACGATACAGTTTTGTTATCTAACGGTATGTCAACTTTAAACTGACCAACTGACCTTGAAAGAAATCAGGGACGATATGGAGAGAAAGGGGGGGGGGGTAACATTTACACCGCAAGAACTGTACTTTGTTTAAGAAGAAAAAACGGTGGCCCTTTGATTTCTCTGCCTATAATTACACGTGGTATAACCAAAGAAGACGAAGGTGGCTCATATTAGAAAACAAACCAATAGCAAAGACAGCACAAGGGGGTTCTGTGGGTTTTTGAGCACAATGGCGAAGCTGACCACAGTTGCTTAACACCCCACTTTTTTTTTGTTTTACCCCCCGTTGTAGACCATAGACTACACTGTTTCTATTTACACAAAAAGCTTTAAGACTTTGCACTGCTTTTCTTGATGGACTCAAAGTAGCCCCCAGTGGTTGACCGGACAAAGCCAATACAGGGATGTATTTTTTAAAGTGTACGACGTGTTACACCCACTACTACTGTGCTCAGCAGTGTTTGCACAGGGTGGAATCAGTGCAGTAATTAATGGTGTTTGCTCTCAGGTTTTCAAGGCATTTCTGGTTTACACAGTCACACACAGACACAGTCACACACAGACACTCACAGTGACTAGATGAGTTTTCTACAGTACAGTCGTACCATAATTTTAACTCTAATCTTTTTTTCTGCCATTGGTGTCAGCATTGTTCAGTACTGTGTAAGGAAGTAGCTGCCTGAACTGCATCTACTTTATCTGCTTCACATGGATAATAATATCCCGAACTTGCATCAGTATGGAAGTACTACTTCCTCAATGCTGATGACCCGTCATGATTCGTCTCATGATACCCTGAGACATCTTGTGTTAGGTAGTGGGTGTTTCTTTTTCTTTTTGCTCTGGGACCAGAGTGATGCAGGCTTTCAACAGGAAACTGATGCAAGAGCTAAGTTCCTGTGTAACTTTGCCTACATACTGTATATGTGAGTGCAAGCTTGTGTGATGTGCAAATGTCTGCACAGTCATACTGCATCTGTCCTTTTATAAAGTACTGTAAAGGTTGAACACATGCTTACAGAGGCAATGTTAATGAGGAATAAAGCATTTGACCCCAGTACTTCCCAATCCTTTAACAAATGTCATATGCTGACATTTTTGAAGATGTGCTTGTTTTACAAGATTAAATGAGAACATCTTTAACAATCCTCTAGTAAATATGAAGCTTCAGACTGAAGGCGTTTAATTTATGTTACAAAGGAGGAACCTGCAGAGCCTAAAGTAGACATTTAAATTGGGTACCAGTAATAAGGAGTTTATTTATTTATTTGAAGTTACAGACGGAAGCTAAAACTGCATTGCGTAACTTCTCTGTGTATGGCATCCAAAGTCCTCAGAGACATACTTTACCAAAAATCTTTACCCAGCCCATATTTCTTTGTTTTTTTTCAAGAAAAAGTGCCGTTCTACTGAAAAAATGTGCAAATATTACATATTATGTAGTACATTAATGTAAAAATACATTTAAATAGTTGTAATAAGCAATTTGGTATGACTTTCACAGTAGGCTTTAGGCTGTGTTATTCATCAACATAACGTATCTTAGGCAACTTTCTTGTAATTCCTTCAAGCAGTCTTCAGGAATGGTTCTCTGGACGTCTTTAAGGACATTTAAAGCTCTTCTTTGGATGTTGTTTTAATCTCTAGATAATTCCATGGTCAAGATCATTTCACACTGCTTCAATAATGTGGCTATCCGAGCTCTGGGAAGACCAATTCATGAATGATAGTGTCATGTTTTTAGGTAAAAGGTCTTAGGGAATTTCCTTGTTGGTAAAATATACTGTTTTATGACTGTCAGGGTGAGTTATCTTTGGCATTTGTCACATAGTCAATAAAAAATGGGAACAAATCCTATGTTTCTGTGGCAGGCTGGTGACAAGATGTGCCTAAAGAAACATTTAAATCTGGTTCTTTACTAAGTTTCTGTTACAGCTACACACTGCTGTGGTTCATCACTGGAGTTAAGTTCCTTTTTTATGCTGGAATCACTCATAGGTCAGTGTTAAGTGGGTAAATAAAAATAGGTACGGGGACTGGACTGAAGGCCCAAAGAACTATTGGCTCAAGACCAAATTATAAGGAATTCCAGCTCCTTGAAAATAGAATAATAAATAAATTGTACCGGGAAATGAAATATCTCGTCGCTTCTGATCAAAAACCCTGACTTGATAGGATTTGCAGGAAATAGCTAGTCTAGTTCTCTTCATAAATTCTTTCACTAGCACCATAATCTTCATTATATAACGCAAAAGTAATCAGTACTTGTACAATATACTAATTAGCAAGTTTTGAGAGTTTCGTGTCTCTCTGTTGAGTATGAAGTTTAATTGAGAGACAGTTAGCTTATTAGCATTAGCAGGCAGAGATGGGCAGAAAATAGATTTAAATGTTAAACCAATTTCTTCCAGTCAGAGAATGTTGCATATAATTTACTTTTTGCTTAATCCAATGTGCATAAAATTAAAAGATTAAAACTAATAAATAAAAAAAACTGTTAAAAAGAGACTTTTCTGTTTGATTTAATTTTATATGGTGGATTATGCAGAAAAAATCGAATTGGGCTGAAAGGTCTGTTGCCTTATAACGTATTCAGGTTGTGTATCATGTTTATCTGTATGAAACTGAACATCATACTTCTCCGTGTCCATCTTGATTTGAAAATGTTGGCTTTGTCGTAAATATCTTCTGAATAGTGGTCATTGAACAAATCTCTGAGGTGCTTTGGAAATTTGGCTAGTCACGATGTGAAGTGACATTAAAGGAACTGTATGTTTGTCAGCTGAGGGTGGGGAGTGACATCAGTCGCTGTGTGTGGGCTCACGGTTCCTTACTTTAACTTTCCACTAATCAGGGTGGTGCTATTAAAATGAGACCAAAGGACTCTCAAGCGTGTAGGTGGAGACCTTCAAAGTGTACCGGGCCTCCGGCAATGATGTGGCTACTTCCTGTTTACCCCACTGTGGCCCTTCTTCTTCTCTTTTTCCTCTGTCATCTTGCTTAGATTTAAAGAACCACTGAGAAAACGGGCTCAGTCTCAGTCCAGCTATCTCTGGTCCTACCTCGCTGTGTGGGACTCAGACCACCTGTGACCTACTCTGTGTTCTCTGGGCCACCTACACCTCTGCCTTTGTTCTTTCATCACTCCATTAAACAGCACCTCATGCCCTCTAGTGTCAGAGGTGATGTGACATTATCTGTCCATAACTTAACCACTGACCTTTCCATCGTATAGTTTGGTGGTCAATCTACTGCCATTTATATTAGTACAATCACAGCTGCATTCATGCACCTTCCACAGGAAACTGGTCAGCTCAGACCAGCAGTTTCCTGTCAGCTTGAAACTCAATAGCTGGGGAACAAAAATAGCATACAGCGAGCTGCAGTGTCAGCCCTGATAGGCTGATGCATATTCATATCAAAAAAGAGGAAGTGCTCTGCTGAAGTTGAGTACTGCTGGTGTTTTGGTAATATTTCATCGCTCCTGCTGTGACACAGCACGCTGGGGACTGTTGTTCTTGACATTTTTACAAGCTGCCTCCTTGTGGTGTTTGGTAGCGCGGTCCAAGAGTGTGATACCTGGAGAGGGAGGCCCAGGCCAGGGCTCACCGCGCTCCTACAGGTCCATGGAGAGGCCGCTGAAGGCCGGCTGGCTGAAGAAGCAACAGAGGTCTTTAGTGAAGAACTGGCAGCAGCGCTACTTTGTTCTGAGAGGAAGCACTTTGACTTACCACAAAGATGATAAGGAGAGCACTGTCCAGGTGAGGCTGACCTTACTAACTATTAGTCCAAATTTTCAAAATGATTCATTTCTATATTCACTTTGTCCTTTGTTAGAATAAAACCACTACCAAAACAAGTCATTCACGTGTTATATATATATATATATATATATATATTTATTTTTTTTCTAAGTAAGAACTACTTTTTTTTTAAAGTAGTTCTTATGATGACAGGACATTAAAGTTATTGCTCTGTTTCTTTCATGCAGTGGTTGAGCGTGGAGATAAGCACAGATAAAATCAAATCGCCTTTCTGTATACTGTCATATAAACTTGTGTTTTTTTCTCAATATGTGCATTTATTCATTGGTGAATTCATCCATTAATAAGAAATGTGTCTTTTTTATCAATTCTAATTAAGACCACAAACTCGTTGCTAGCTGTGTGGCTAACCTTACACATTTCCTGTAGAGAAAACAACTGTTGCAGGAAGCCTCACATTTAAAGACCTGCCATTGAAAGCATTTTAAAATTGCACATTTAGGTTTGATTTTGAGACAATGGTTTGCATGTATACATCTGTAGCATGTGTCCCTCATAAAGCGTAGTTTTGTTCTGTCTGGACCAAAAAGCAAACCTTTAAAAAGATGATGCCCTAATAAATAATTATAGGTTTTATAGCCGCCTTTTTGAGGTGAGGAGCCAAAACCTGTACTGTAACCCCAAATACTCAAAGAAATAAAATAAATTAGATAAAGTAGCTTGAAAATCTTCCAACTTAAAAAAAATGGACTTCATTGAAAATGTCTTCCTTTTTGAGTTGCATAAAGAGGTCATTTATATTTACACAAACTCATTCTTGCTTAAACTAAAAATGATTTCTAATGTTTCAGCTTTAGCTAGAGTTTTGGTGAAATCGTGAGTTTAGGCGAAAAGCCAGCAGCCAACCAACGTCTGCATGTCTGCCACAGTCAGCACTTTGCACCGATGTCCACTGATGTTTGTAGTGTCCCGCGTGGGCGTGTCAGGGGAGTTCCAGATTTGCAGAAGCAAAGCTTTTGGACATTAGCTGAAATAAGCAGGCATCAGTTCCACTCGCAGTTCAGATGCTCAGCTGACACTAAGTGTGCAGTGCAGTGGCTGATAGCTGCTGTGTTAGCAGAAAGAAGTGTGCACAGTCACACTCTGCTCAGTGTTAAAATAAAAACCTGCACTCCAAACCTCAAGCCATTAATCTGATTCTTATCACTGCTTGCCATGCAATTAAGAAGAGTCATTTGCACCAGTTACATTATGGTATTTTGCAAAAGTGCATGGTTAAATTACCCATTACTATCTGTAGCATTTGAAGCACACAGCTAGCTATACTGCTTAAAATCCTACAGAAATTGAACTACTTAATAAGGTAGTTCAGTCGACTTAATGAGCATCTTGTAACTGTACTGTAACTACATGTTGCTATTCATTATAAAATGAAGGCAAGCAAATTATTATGAGTGTCTGAACTCTAAACATGTACTTTAGCAAAAGTGGTCAAACTTATCAACCATATTAAGGTGTGAAACACAAGAAACCAAGCAACATTTTATTTCCTTAGATGCAAAATGCAATTAGGACAGCATGTTGCCAGCTGTAGCCTCTCCTATCCTCTTCTGTTGTAAGTGACTAGCCTCCTGCAAAAGCACAAAATTCAAGATTTACTCCAAACGCCTCAGAATCCCTTCTGATTTTAATACATGGGGTTCTAATACATAGACAGAGGGGTCGAGGGTAAAGGGAGCTAGAGGAAGTGAAAACAGACTGTAGTGTTAGTTCTCTGTCATGAACAGTGAACATGAATGCACCTTAAACTACATAATAACAGGTCAGCTGTAAGCATTCAAATAATAATACGTAGCAAAAGAACCTGTTCTGCGCCTGTGCTAAAAATACCTCTTTAGGCCTTTCCACCTTCCACACGGCTCGGATACCAATTGCTGTCATGTGATTTTTTTCAAGGGTAAATGTTAGTATGTGTGTCAATTGCTATGGTTGGTTCTAGACAATGAAGGACTTTACAATTCTTCTCTGTGTGTTTGTGCTTATGTAATCTGGCCTGCAGGGAGTCATCCAGCTGCGCTTCAGTAAAGTTAACGAACTCCCCGTGAATTCAGATGACCCCGGAAAGTACCTCTTTGAGATCATACCACGTAAGCACTTACAATTGAGACCTTGCGTTGTATTTTTACTCCAAGATCTAAAGAGGAGTTTTTTTTGTTTTGTAGAAGTTCTCACTTTAGAAGAATCTCCTCATTGTCATTGGGCAGCAGAAACCTTTTTATATTTCCTGTTATATTTCTCGTTTCCTGTATGTTTGACAGGCTCAACTGGAGACAGAGAGCGATGTCCTCATGTGTTGATGGCAAACTCCCAGAGCGACATGGAGGAGTGGGTGCGCACCTTGCGCAGAGTCATCGGCACGCCAACAAGCGGAGGTTCAGTCAAATCTGTCACCGATTATTACACTGAATCAATCCTGTTTGACTAATGAAACTAAAAGAAGGGTTGGATGTTATTGGCAAATTCAGCTGACATGAGTGGACTAACAGTGCTCTCATATTTGACCTTTGAAAACACAATGGTACAGTCAGCTGCTGTTTAGCTTAGCTAATCAAAAGGAATGGAAACAGAGGAAAACAGCTAGCCTGGCACCATCCAAAAATAAAACACAAAATCAAACAAAAAAAAACCCTAAGCTTCGGGTACAAGAGGAAGTCATTAATCTAGCTAATAAGTAGTCAAACATATTACCTACCCATAAAACCACAATATTTCAAAGAATTTGCTATAACAACATAATGTTTACTTTAATGTCATGTATTAGTAGTTTTGAAGGTAGATTAGCCTTGGCTAGAGCCTAGCAGAGTCAAACCAGCTGTTTTCTCATGTCTTACTATGGAAATGGGCAACATTTTAATTCATTATGATTGTTGCCAGTGATTCTCATATTTAAAAACAAATATGAAGCTCACAAACTGAAAAAAAGCTTTGTCAAACTAAAATAACACAGCAATGGTAAATCTTTAGTTCCACCAGCTATGGATGCCAAATCCATGAAAATAAACTCACAGAGGAAAACAGAGAAGTCAGTATTGCTTGGACAGTTTTGTTTGCATTTGACTTACTATTAGTGAGAAATAGTAATAATGAAAGTCTAAACTCTCTAAACTGAAAAGTTTTTTAGAGCGAGAAGACTGCGTTTTATCCATCCATGTGGGGATAAAAGAAAGAGAGCGGCCAGCAGGACAGTTGCTAAATCGAGGACATCCACTCAGCTTCAGCGTTACACAATGTCTCTCAGTTTCATTTGTCAAACTGGGCCATTTTTAATTTATTTCACTTGCATATTTCAGGTTCAAAGGGTCCTTGCATAGCTTCATAGCCACTCTGAAGGAGGCCTATACATGCGAATAGATATTTGTTTTACTTGATTTCACAGTTGCTGTATTTTATGGGGAAAAATAATTGTAAAAATTAAGAAATTATAAGATAAGATCATATATATAGTATATACAATATAGTGTAAAATGGAGTCAGAGGAGTGTATAGAGACCTGCTCTAGTACAATTAAAAGTGGGAATGGATCGTATGTTCTTCAGAGAAGACACATTTGACGGCTTCTAGAAGGTAGAAGCTTCTTTTTCAACATGAATGACCTGTAGCGTTTTCTAGAAGGGAGTGGGTAAAAAAAGAAATGACCAGGCTGAGAGGAATCACTGACTGCTGGCTTTCTGCTGGAGTCTGCATCAAAGTGTGGTATTATTGCAATGACAGTTCAAAAACGTGCCAAATCTCCATAAATATCCTACTGTGGAGTAGTCATGTCATTACAGATCGACACATTTACATCTGTGAGTAATATTCATGGGCTAATTTGTACTTAACAGCTTCATTGATTGGCCAAAATATAGTTGCAGCTCCATCCAGATATTTTGGGCCAAAGGTTTATAGTGGTGTATTTTTGAATGCAGTAATTGGAGATAGAGTATCTGAATTTCAGGAGCGGGACCACGCCTCCAAACACATTTCTTTCGGTTCGTATCTATATATACGTTCCCCAAGTTCGACAAGCTGTTTGTTCTCGTTTACGTGCCCCATCCTCAATTCTTTAACTTTTTCACTTCTATTCAGTACATGGGGATCTGCCAGGCCCGGGAGCCATAGCCTTCGAGGCCTTCCCCAAACCGCAGCTCAATTCATGTCCAAGCCTTTCAACCTTGATCTACTAAAAGGCCGTCAAATCTAAAATGAGGACGTGGGCCCAGCGAGAGACTGTTGTTTTGTTGCTGGTCTTTAACCTGCCCAGTATAAAGTCTCTGTGATGTGTCAAGTCAGATCATGCCAGTGTGAAAACTGAGCTGCTGATATTTGAGTGCATTCACACTTGTGAGCGAGAAAATCCTGCACTCTAAACTATGAGTATTTCTAGTAATGTGTTTGAAACGGATTATTTCCTGTTGTGTGCAATATGAAAGAAAACACGCACTGATGTCAAAAATAAATGTTTTTTCAAGAAATGTAAAAAAAATGAGAATTGTTCTCTCAAAATAACATTTTTATTCAACCATATCAAGTGACAATGCACAAGCATTGCCTTACCATTACTATACAGATAACAGGAAAAGGGACAATAACTGTTTTATAAATCATTTGTCTAACTATACCAAATAGAAGGAGACATATCATTTCTCTCCGTATGTCTGCAGTGTTTGGAAAGAGTCTCATGGACACTGTGACATATGAGCAGCGCTTCGGACCTCACATGGTGCCAATCCTGGTGCAGAAGTGCGTGGAGTTCATCAAAGAACATGGGCTGGATGAAGAGGGTATCTTCCGCCTCCCTGGTCAGGATAACGCTGTCAAACAGTTCAGAGATGCCTTTGATGCAGGAGAGAGGCCCTCCTTCCCCAGGTAATGCACTCACTATTCTCTCTGTAGTAATTGAAGACATGGGAGATATGAGGTAATCACTACATCTGACCCTGGAAAACTGAGCACATCCTTCCAGCTTCCATAGGAATTATAGGTTAGGGTAAGCAGCAGCCAGGCACTGCTAATCAAATGAACTGATTAATTGATCATCAGCAAGTGTGAGCACCTCTATAAATGCAGAAACCTTGGAGCATTCAGGTGTGTTAACACAATACCACAAACTTCCCAGGACTAGAGCAAATAATGGCCCAATTCTATTGGCCGGATGTGCGCCAATGGTACATGACCTGTCTGGAATGTGAGCTGGTGAACGTCCATCACAGACTCTACAGGCCTCACTTAGCATATTATATGTTAAAGTGAATGATAGCACAATCAGAACAAGACATAACGAGGAGAAAGCCTCTTTCCTGGCACATCCCAGCAATTTGCATCTGAATAAACCACTCCTGGAACAATGTCAAGCAACAATGTGTTGATGTTTGCCCATAATTCACAACGCCATGGGTTCTGAAAACAAAACACAGCATTTCAGCACAAACACCTCATTTCATCAAGCACAGTGGTGGAGGGGTGATGACTTGGGCTTGTTTTACAGCCACTTGTCCTGGGCACCTTGCAGTCATTGAGTCAACCATGACCTCCTCTCTGTACCAAGTATTCTAGAGCTGAATCATGAAACAGGACAATGACCCCAAGCACAGCAGATAAAACAGAAACAAATGAAGATGTTGCAGTGGCAAAGTGAAAGTCCAGATCTCAACCCTGCTGAAATGCTGTGGCGGGACCTTCATGGAGCTGTGCATAATAGTGCAAACAATGAATCATTGGGTGCATTTAGTTTATCGCAGCAGTCCTGTGAAAAAAGGACAGCAGCATGACTTTCATGTAGAATTCACAGGAAATAGTGAGTGTAAAGTTGTTATGACACGAAATATTGATCACGTCTCAAAGAAACTTTCAAACACAGTAAATGTGCTTCAAATGGTCCTGGGTCATGCAACCCAGCGTTTTGAGTTTCCTTCTATTTTTGATATTCATGGTTTGTTTAGTTTCATATTAACTTCTGGGTTGCTTAGTTTAGGTTTTGTTTATTAGATCCCCTTGTGTCTTCTTCCCCTATGTTTTAGTCTCAGTGCCCTCTGTGTTTCATGTCTGCCCTGTTTGTCAAGTTCATGTAGTCATGTCTGTCTCCTGTTTCCTGTTTTATTTTGAAGAAGTCTCCTGTTTCTAGGATGAATGAGTTTAGTTTTACTCTCCCTGTGTTGTCATCGTGTTTTATTCTAGTCAGCTGTTTCCCCTGGTGTCTCCACTCTCCCTGATTACGTTCATGTGTGTATTCAGCCTGTGCGTTGTCTGTCAGACTTTGTCAGGATGTCTGTTATACTCACCACAGTCGTCTGTTATGCTCCATCACAGTCTCGTCATAGTTTTTCATAGCGTTCATGTCCACAGTAGTCATAGTCCTAGTTTTCCCAGTATAGGTTTTAGTTTAGTTTAAAGTTTAGTTCTCGCTTCTGTTCCTGTTCTCCAGCCCAAATAAAGGCTCGCTTTTTGCTATAACCTGCAACTCCGTCTCCTCGTCTGCATCTGTACCTGGGTCCACCTCACAACACACTACGGCGCACCCTGCGTCGTGACACACTTCCATAAAAGGAGATAAATATCCTAACCTCAATCGATCAACAGCATCAGCATTTCTTTCTTCTTCTTCTGAGAAAGCAAGGAGAGATGAGAGAGATGTAGAGAGAAGTTGATAGATTTGTGTTTGCTAAGAGCTGAGGGTGATACCACATCCTGTTCTGGCAGGCACAGGGGAGGATGCCTTTATTACTCAACATCACAAGCTCCTCTGACAGAAAACTGCAGATGAAAAAATCCATTTAACTTGTTTGTTTGTCTGTAATCTAATGTGAGGAGAGTCCGGGAACGTGAGGTTTGAGCCGACTGACAGATACTTTGCAACAAAAATCAAAGTCATGGCCTCGAGTTTTCCTCCTGAACTGCACCCTTGTCACAGTCACAACAGCAAACTCCATACAAGAGACCCAGACCCTGTTTATACTACACACCACCATGTCAAGATTATTTGTGCGTCCAAGAAAATATTTACACATATCTTAGTGTGATTGAAAGCACAATTGTGGTAAGCATTTCACGATGTGCAGATGTACTCAAGAGCTTCCACACCAGTCAGCCAGTCTGCATCCCTATGGTTTATTCTCACTGGGTAATGAATATCATTTAAATTGCTACAGCGACACAGATGTCCACACGGTGGCGTCACTACTCAAGCTGTACCTGCGGGAGCTGCCCGAACCTGTGGTCCCCTGGAGTCAGTACCAAGACTTCCTGGACTGTACCAACCTGCTGGACTCCACCAGCTCTGAGGTGCACTTAATTTAAACACACTGCAAGATGAATACAGAGCTGAGCGTACGTGTGGAGATGAGTGGACATCCTCTGATGTTTTGAGTGTATGTATCCTTTAACTGGTTATGTGCATGTCTTTTCAGGGCTGGGAGAAGATGAACAAAGAAATTGCTCTGCTCCCCAGAGTAAACTACAACCTTCTCAGCTACGTATGTCGGTGAGTAGATGCTGAAACATGTCGTTCCATCCCAACCTGAAAATGACCTAATATGTTTAAAAGAAAGACACCCGTTCATCTACCAGAGCCTACAAAGGCCCTCTGGTCCATCACCCCAGTACTGTTTTGAGATCAGCCTCTTGGTCTGAGACATATTGTCCTGCGTCTGGTTACGTGTCCTGTTGTTTTTCAGGTTCTTGTTTGAGGTACAGCTACACTCCAAGGTGAATAAGATGAACGTGGAGAACTTGGCAACTGTGATGGGCATAAACCTGCTGAAACCTCAGATAGAAGATCCTATCACTGTGATGAAGGGTGAGGACACACAGCTCACTGGAGTACCTGTTTTGGTACATCTCAAAGACCCTTTTGAGATGCATGTTTGCTCAGATAAACCAGTCTTGGGAAAAGGCGTACCATTTAGATACCTTTGCAATATGTGGCACTAGACAAGTAACAAAGCCGCATGTGCTTCTGCATTAGTTTCAAAAACTGCTAAGTAAATGCTACCTGCGCTCGTTTTCGGCTCCTTTTTTCAGCCAGTGATCTCATGTCTATGTAACAATCTGTCTGAACTGCATAAACCCATCCAAGTAAATATTGAAGACTGAAGAAAGTGTATGAAAAATGAGAATAAAAGCCAAAAGATAAGAGCTTCTGATCATAATCTTTTCACATTTCTGTTTTTTTTTCTTCACAGCGACTCCTCAGATCCAGAAGCTGATGACGGTGATGATCAGACGGCATGAGACTCTGTTTCCTCTCTCCAAAGATGTGCTCCCCCCCTCTCCTTCAAACAAGGCAGAGAGCCAGAAGAATGCTCCCCGAAGCTTTGTGGGCTGGGAATCTGCAGAGGTACGAGCCCCCAGCCGCAGCGTGCTTGTTGACGTGTCTAAATGACACGTCATTTTACTGAAATTGTAATTTATAAAATATGTAAACCAGCTCTGTCATGTACTGATAGGAATCTATATATGTGGCAAACAACAAAGCTAGTTTATTAACAAAATTGGCTACAGAACAATGACAATTACCAGGTGGCTGGTTGATGCTGGGAAATACTTATTGCTCATCATGACATCGATATGACAAAGCACAGTGATTACTTAACACGGTGATTGGAAACAGCTTTACAGTGAAGAAACTCTGGTTTGAGACCAGACTGGGAGGGTCAGGAAGAATAACTGGCTTCAGAATCTGCCAACTCAAACACATAAATCTATCCTCTGTGGTAGAGCCTTGTGAATAAGGGAGCAACTGAAAGAAGCTTTATGTCAACTAAGTACACAAGCAACATGTGATGTGGTAATGGTTGAGCTGTTGAGGTGACAGGACATATATTTTTGTAACTTAAACAAAGCTGGGCCAACTCTTCATTCTCTTTTCAGTTTTCCAGTCTTCTCATGTAAAAAACAAACCAAATAAAATCCCAGTAATCCTCATCTGTCTCATACTGGACTTTGGTGAGGCCTCACATTATCTGGACTTGACTTGATTGGCTGCCCCGCAAAAACAACAGGTTTAAACAGGGAATGAGTTAAAGCCTGAGCTGTGTGCCTGAGATGACCATGTTAGGGATGATCACTGACATCTTATAGAACAAAGAGTAGAACATTTAGGATTAGCTGTGCTTTAAGGCGGAGCTAATGGGGCTCCTAATAAATGAATAAATAAATAATGCAGATGGAGGCGTCCAAATCGACTCTGGTGTTTGTGCCAACTGCCATTGGTACTAATAGTTCCCGCCTCTCTGTCTACTACATGACATGTATGACTGTGACTCTGCTGTTATTATACTAATTATTACTAATGGCCTTCTTACTGATAAATTGACTGAAAGGTTATAAAGTACTTTGGCTACATGGAAACATTTGAGAACGATAATGGCTTTATAGGAAATTTAAGCTGGTGTTGTCAGTAAATAGCAAACCTCTGTATCTGTAATTAATCTTCAGCTGTGTCTGTGTCAGATGGGTGACTCATGTCTGTCCGAGTCTCCAGAGGAGGAGGACAACGACAGTCCGGGTCCACTCAGGGGAGACCACAGCCCCAAGACCTCGCTGCAGGAACCTCTGTCTCCTTCTGTAGATGACTGGCTAGGAAGCCCCCGCAAACGCACTCAGACCCTCCCCACCTTCAACTGCCCGCTCACAGGGATGGCAGCCAAGACCGAAGCCCTCAACAGGTGGAGTCGGATCCAGGAAAGTACAGATGAGAAGAGCGGGACGCTGTCAGAGGACATTTTTAAAATCCTAGATCTGCGGACGTCAGGGTCATTTTTCGGGGGGTCTACAATGAGTAACAAAGATGAGGAGGACAGATTGACCACTCGGAGGGGGAGTGAGAATATAGTTTCTTCCACTTCTGTGCCTCAAAGCCCTGAAAGTGACTTCCAGTTTTCCCGGGTGCTCTCTCATCAGAAGAGTGTAGACACCACGCCAGTGAGCAGTCCTGCTCCACAGGTCAACAGCATGCCAGAGCAGAAGAAAGACCCCGGGCAGACACTTCTAGACAGGTGAGATTAGCAAAAGAGTCACATGGAAACCCTGACCAACTGTTTCAGTCATTAAACACTATTTTTCCTAAAAATAAATGTTTTAGAAATACTGAGTTTGAATAAAAGTAACTTTGAAATGCTCAATTTCTACCCTGAAAATCTAGATTTTGAAAGATTGTGGATGTGCTGTTGTAGAACACTGAGGGCCTGGATTCAATGTGAAAGCATCTTATATGAGCAAAGCAGACCCTGGATTATAATAAACCTAACTCAGACTAGATTCCTGGAAACTTAAAACGAGTTTATTTTCACTGGAAACAAGTCCTTGTGTTCACACATTGCTGACGTGTTTTTTTTGGAGGAAAAACTCTTCCCAACTTTTTCCTTTTACTTTCTTACTGCACATGTGAACCTGTGTGTGTCTGTCATTGCCTCTTGCAGTTTGCAGCAGGAGAACAAGGAACTGAAGGCCACCGTGGCAGAGCTCCAGTCGGCCCTGGAGGCAGAACGCCGCCGTGTGGCCGCTCTGGAGATCTGCCTAAAAAATGCCGAACGCAGCAGAGACGAGGCCCAGAGACGCAACGGCGAGCTGCAAAGAGACATTCAGCAGTTCCTCATGAGAGAGAAAGCTCCTACTTAAACGCAATTTTGAGATTCACTTCCATGTGGATTTCTGATCCCGTTAACAAGGGAAGCATCATCCATTAACACGGGAGCTGCTTTTGTTTGTCACCAGAGTCACTGTTTGGTCCTATAGATAAATTATTGACTATTATATTTGTGTATTTTAAGGACATGTTTGATCCTCTCGTTTGCAGCAGTCACGTCACTGTGTATGAATTGCCTTCAGCTGGTGTAACTGTTATACAGAACATTTTTACATGAATTACTTGCATGGAAATCCAGGGTCAGACATTAGCTCTGCTCAAACCCTTTGATCAGAGGATAACAGGGCTTTATCTAATATGAATGCTGGAGAGTACAAAGAGTGTGTGTCATTCAAACATGTTTCATTTCTGTGGTAAATTAATAAAGCTGCACAAATTGAAATGTCTCTTACAGCGCGTTCAAGCTTTTTTGTACTAATATATGTTATTTTACTCCCACAGCTCAACCAAATTAATAAAAGATAACAGAAAAAAAAACTTCCTCGAGGAACATTCAGGAACATCGGGACAGATACATGGCTGAAAAAAAGTGTCAACCCCCAGAGACTCTATAACTCCCATTAAAACCTCTAAGGTCCGTTTAGCTACTCCCCATCTTCATCAGCATTGCAAGGGACGTTCGCTTTTTGTCTAACTCTTTATTAAAAGGGGTTAAGACCGAGGGTGTGGCTGCTTTAACTGGCACACTGGATGGCACACACAGCTGCAGTCTAGCTAGGCCATCAGAACATCACTCAGGCCAAGAGAGGACTGGATTATGTAATGATGGCTACATCCATCTTTTATGTACAGGCTGTGAGAGAAGCAAACTGTTCGAGCCTATCCTAGCAGTCATCGGTCTATTGCAGGGCCAGACAATCGAAGTAGACAACCATTTCCACTCATATTTCCACCCACGGTCAACTTCAGAGTAGCCCCACGCTTGTGTTTTGACAGTGGGAGGAACCTGAAGAAACCACAGGCAAACTAGGCCCAACTATGAATGTGTCCTCTGTGCTGTGGTCAGTTTTGGGTCTATGAAGAAATATCAGAAATTTTTCTTCGGTCTCAGTTTGTACTTGTGTTTGTCTGAGAGCAGCAGACTCTGGTGGAAACGCCCCCAGCCTTCCAGTTATTAATAACAAGTATTAGAAAATCCACTAAAGCCCCACAAAGTCATGACAGTAGTGTGGGCAAAGTTTATGAACTCGTGAATGGCCAAATCGTTCCCTAAGGAGCTGGCGAAGACAAAGACGATTAAGTGGCCAAGAATTTAAGCTCTGCTCTGTGTCCTGCTGGATGTGTTTGAAAATGTTGCCATAATGACTTTGTCAACGTTTTGTCAACGATGTCGCCATGTGGTCAAAAATGATTATGTACTGCTTTAAAAACAGTAAAAATAATAAGTGTTACAGTACAGTTTGTGGTGAAAGTTGTGTTCGTTTTCAATAGTCCTAAAAGCAAAAGACTGGGGAGCGAATGCACAGACAGAAATCATTAAACAGGATATAAGCACTTAATATCTACTCCTACAAGGTTCAATCCAAAAATAGCAACTGTGGGCTCCCTAAATCCACAGTTGTTACACTCTTGGGCCAATAATGGAGACCATATGGAGGGGCCTCACTCTGTGTGCAAATAGAAATTTTTTACTATCAAGCTTTCTTAAGTCCACCAGGAAGATGTGACGGCCTGTTGCTGCAGCAGTTTAACAAAGAGGCAGATAACAAGAACGTCTGTCAACCATCAGCCTGGCAGATGAGTGGCAGAGGCAGGAAAGGCTCATTCCTTCCCATCTGTGTGACGCACCAAAATCAGGAGTGTATCTGCGGGTCACACAAAGAAGCTCAGGAATGAAGGACAGTTGTGTAGTGAGACGAGGGTTCAGGTGATGAACCGAGCAGTTATTCGGATCTGAATGGAAGCCAGCGTGAATCATTGCTAACTAATGTCATCAGAGTCTCTCACTGCTTAGCTGTTTGTCTGCTTCACACGTACTGTAGCGTGTAGCACATGTCAAAACATTCAATGAGGCCTTGGACGTCTGCTTCATTAGTCACCCAGTGTCCACTGCCATCACCTTTGACTTGTTCCTGTTGTTCTAATTGAGAGGAATGCCTTGCACGCTTTGTGTGCCCCAGACAAAACGTCGTGAACGTGCCTCACCTCTTCTTGCATTCAGTTAACCCCTTTTCAAACATACTACTGCTCTTCTCAGAGGAGGAAGCAACTTTCAGCAAGCGTTACGCAAGTGTTGAAGTGGCTGAATGAACGAGAATGATGATTTTGTACTGCTGTCATTCTCACGAGCTACTTGAAATGTTGTCTAGACCCTAAGTGAACTCAGTATCTTTAATGCTCTATCATTAAGGCCTCACACCTCATTGCATTTCAATTTCATTTGCGCCACCGTTGACTAATAGATGCATCCTGTTGCACTGAACGATATCAACAGACCTGTGGTGTATTTTGTCCCAAAAAGAAAGAGAAATGGCAGCAGCTCGCAAGAATCCACCATTTACAAAGCAAATAAACAAGTGCAGAATATCAACTCTGGAGCACCCACCCAAACAAAATAGCTCTTCCACAAGGAAGAGGCTACAGGACAGTGTTTACAAAATCCTCATTAAGGAAGTTGTGAGATAACACGCTCATGTGCATCTCACAAAGTTGAAGGGAAAGCACACACGCACACACACACACACACACACACACACACACACACACACACACACACACACACACACACACACACAGCTAAGAGACCATAAGCAGAAGCAATGCAGAGCCCACCATAGCATAGATAAGGGACAGAAAGAAAGACCTGGCAACAG
>VURO01044124.1:87016-110476 GCA_015108175.1 Pelvicachromis taeniatus | reverse complement strand
GATGTTAATATTCATGCCTCCAAGTGTACTCTTAAAATCTAAACTTAGTCTCAATAAACAATGGTCAGACACACGTGATCAATAACCATATTTGTGTTCTCTTTCTTATTTTAATTCTTCTTCTTAGTCTGCTTTCCCACATTAGCTCTCTGCTTCTTTTCCTTTCTTTTCCCTTGCTCTTGGTATTCCTGTCTCATTTCGTTGCATTCTCGCTGGATGAAAGGAAGCTTTCTTCCTTCTTACTCCCCTTCATGCTGTACCACCCAAAAAAAACAGTGTTACATATATCTATCGGTGTGGTTTGAAACCACAGCGCTGTGGTTCTTAGTTGTTTGTCATCCATTTGTAGTTTTCTAGAGTGACTTGGTGATCAAGAGGTGTTGGTGGAAGTTATGAAATGATCCCATGGGTTGTTATTCGAAAAAAGATGTTTTCTTTCTAGTTTATGAAAAATAAAAACATGTAAATAAAAAAGGGGTTATTTTACTTCACACAAAGCTGTAAAACACAACTGAAATTATGGTAAACCTTTCAGTATGCATGTCTATATTTCCCCAGTAATTTCTTTGTTAATTAAAATTAATATTTTCCTTTCAGGTTTCACAAATTTCATGCGCTGTCCAACGTGTGACATTTTCAACCCTTTGCACCACGAGGTAAATCAAGACATGGACCAGCCTCTGTGTAACTACTTCATCGCCTCCTCTCATAACACCTACTTGACCGGAGATCAGCTCCTCTCCCACTCCAAGACTGACATGTATGCCTGGGTGCTGCAGTCTGGATGCCGCTGTGTAGAAGGTAAAGATATTTCTCAATTTAAATGTGTGATCTGACCCATTGCACGGAAGACAAATAAGCATGTAGGAAAAAGTGGGAAAAAAGAAAGTTAAAAATATTTAAATGGATAACTTCCATTGCGCTACATCACTGGGTCTACTGCTTAATAGTTCATGCTGTAGAACAGTACCCTCATTAGTGTAACTAGTATCACCTGAGCCTTTCATATGTTAACTAATCAATATGTCTACAGTAAAAATGTAGGACTGTAATTAGACAAGATTCTTTGGTTGCTCAAAATTGTAAAAAAAAAAATTATGTGGCTATCAGCATGTATTCAATTTTGTTCTTTTTTTGTGTGCATGTGCGTTTTTTTCACTGCATGGATCCTTTTGGGGACAAAAGAGCTTCACTTTAACATAAAACATGACCTTACAACCTGTAATACCCCAACTGGTCATAACATTTAAAAACATGCAGAAGAGCTGTGAAATTAAATGTTAATCAAATACATTTTAGTTTTCCCATGTGGAAAGTTGAACACTGAAAACTGTAGCATTGTGCTGCTGTATTTTCTTCCGAGGAGAGAACTGTATATAAATAGTCTGGGTATTTATGAATCATTGCTCCTTCTTCTTCTGCAGTGGACTGTTGGGATGGTCCCGAAGGAGAGCCAATGGTCCAGCATGGCTACACTCTGACCTCGAAGATCCCATTCAAGTCTGTCATAGAGACCATCAATAAATATGCCTTCATAAATAACCAGTGAGTCAAAACCTCTATGTGTTTATGTGTGTGTTTTTATGTGTGTGTGCATGTTGGAGAGAGACAGTGTTTGTGAATGTTTAATGTAAACTAGACATTTCCATTATCCCATTATCCTATTATTTTAGTGGGAGAAAACAGCTTTGAATACCAAATGGAAATTATGTTTGGCTTATTCATCCTTCAGTTTACTCACTAACATGACATAAACATAATTTCTGTTTTTCACACACTGTTATAATGAAATATTGATGATTATGTTGAAAGTTTCCCCCAGAAATGTTTAAATATGAAGTTGCAGAAAGTAGACAATAAGTGAACACTGTGATTCCTGGCACTAAATAGCACCTATTAGCCAGCCATCTGTTTAGAAGCACTTCCTCTAGCTCCCCGAGGAGCCACGGTTTGTCTCTGTTAGGTCCAAC
The DNA here is from genome assembly GCA_015108175.1 of Pelvicachromis taeniatus. NCBI lineage: Eukaryota > Metazoa > Chordata > Actinopteri > Cichliformes > Cichlidae > Pelvicachromis > Pelvicachromis taeniatus. The sequence goes on along the minus strand of VURO01044124.1, from coordinate 108,506 downwards.
ATTACCCAAACAAAGTGTTGAATGATGCAGCTTCCTGCTGCCACATTGGCTCAATTTAACATCCAGTATTGCAGCTTCTTGTGATGGCAGCGATTGTGTTATAAAACCATTTATCTGTTTCTAATAAAGACGGTATTGGAGTACCCTCAGTTTCTGTAAGTAAACAAAAAGTGTGACTACATTTGGCTGCATGTTGAAATGTTTGGTAAAGTTAATTAAAAGTCATATGTCTGTTCTTTAACTTATTTTCAACTTAACTTCGTTCATTTTTGAGACACTGTTGGCAGAAATATACGGCTATTTTGAGTTTAAAAGGAACAGATTGACACTTTTGAGGTTAGGTTCCTTTCAAATTAGGTGAGCACTACATTTACTATATGCATTGCATCGTTAAAGACCATCTAATCAGTTTTGCAGCATTTGGCGGGCTCTGAGCAAAGGAACATGTGTGCCTGTCTGAGGTAGATGTACTTTTTCTAGATGTCGTTTTTCTTAACAATGAAAATAATAGCATTATTATCCACTAAAGTTTTTCAGGCATTTTGATATCCTGAGCTGGTCAGTCCATTTTTTCATGAATGTACTAGATTTTTGATTTTTCGCTGTCTCTGTCTTGGATTGTTTTTTTCCTCTTGCACTAACATCTCTTTAGGCCCCATATTTGAAAATCCAGTAAAAACTTACAATTTAAAAAAAATCTAACTACCGTATATCTTCCAATTATGGCCCGGCGTTTATTCAAAAAATTATCCGGCCGGCCCGGCATTTAAAACAGACCAGCGGTTATTGGAAACAGGCATTTATTCCCTTCTCGGAATTGTCGCGGAAGTGAGAGGGAAAGATGACCCAGGCGCGATTCTTAGACTGAGGTGAAAAGACAGTGGGTTTACTTACAGTGCTCCAAAACGTATTCCAATAGTTCACAAATAATGCCTACTTTGAAGGTCCCTGTATCCAGCTTAAATGCCGCTGGTCGTAGATGACGGCTAATTGGAAACAGCTGGCCGAGTGACGGAGGATCGAGACAGCGCAGGGCCTCACTCGGAAGCAGGCGGACTGCTACCCAGAGCAGCACTTGTAGCGTCCCTCTCTGTCAGAGGGACTTCTGGGTTGAAGGTCTATTACTACCCGGCCACTATTAGAACCCGGCGGCTATTTGCTTGACATGTTTTCAAACCCGGCGCTTATTAGAAACCGGCGTTTTAAAAGAGACAGGCGTGTATTGGAAGATATATGGTATTAAAACCACCCTGAAATTTAAAATTGTGTTTAATTTTGTTTTAGTTTCGGTACATTATTCCTAAACAGGTAATGTCATGTGCTGAGTCTGTGATCCAGTGTTTATGTATTTGGACCTTTTCGATTCTGGTTTATTTAATATTCTAAGGTTTAGTTTGTGTTTGTCGTTGTATTTCTTTTGTGTTTAGCTTTTTTTTCTGGTCTTAGTTTTATTTTTTTGTTTTCAGATTTTGGTTGTCATGTCTGCATGTTTTAGATTAGCTGTGTTCCAAAACCTAGGCTGCATGCTTTGGAGGACCCTGCCTTTGTGGTCTACGTGGGCTGGGTCCTTTGAAGACCGAGAAGGCCGGAAGTGCGAGGCTTGTGAAATGGGACGGTCTAGCCTTCAGATTTGCGTCACCAGCTGTCTCACTCAGCCGTCTGCTCCTTTCTATCTAAAATATGACAGGACATTGGAGTAAATTCGCCGCCATCTCACACTTCTGTTTAATCAGTTTTCTGTTTGATGCTTATTCAGCTGTGTGAAAACTATAACTTTAATCTCCGCCAAACCGATTTACTCAGGAACAAAAAAAAAAACCACTGAAAAAAAGCAACAACATTTTCAAGTTATCTAAGTGACTTAAATATCAGGTTTAACCTGAGTAGCGAAAGACCGCAGGGGGTTTGAAAACGATGTACCGGGAGTCTGCTGGCTCTAGTAAATCTTGATGACCCGCTCAGCGATCGAGCTGGTGGGTAACAGAGGTCTCCTTAAAACGTTGGAGCACTTTTGCAAATATGTGATGTCTTGATAAATCGAACAGATATTTGAAGTTCACACAGCTACATTCTCACCTGAAAATATCTTAAAAGTTTATTTTGTGACCCAGAAAGAGTAATAAGAGTAATATTAAAATGAATTAGCTGCCGCCATTGTTGGAAACTGGAATTGACTGGGCCGCGCTATGAATTTTGGGATATGTTGGGCCACGAAGGATACACCAGACCCATCCTTCAAATTCGGGGAAATGAAGGACGCATTTGTCGGCCGCATTTGGAGCAGGCTTCGAATTGGGACAGCCTCCGTCGCTTCGCTGTGACGTAATCGGTCTACAAATGCGGCCTCCGAAGGATGCGGTCTAGGTTTTGGGACACAGCTAATGTGTCAAACCCACCTGTCTTAGTCATGTCCTCAGTGTTTGTACTTCTTGTTTTTATTTTGATAGTCTTCTGTTTCATGTATATTCTGTTCAGTTATGCTTCCCTTGTTTCGTCAGTCAGACTAATGTCAGCTGTGTTCCCCACCTGTGGCCTGTTCTGGCTGTGTTGCTGAGTCCTTCTGGGTCCACAACTCTGCCCGTGACACATCTACTATACCTGCAGTTGTGACAGATAACGGAGTTTTTATTTTGGGGGCGTAAAACTGAAATTAAAACTGACAGTCTCTGATCACATAACTGTTTGATTCCACTGTGGTGTACAGCAGCAAAACTACAAAAAAATGTGCCTTTATCCAGCAAATTATGGACCTAACTCTTCTGAATAATGATATATCGTTTAAGCCATTAATGACCCAAGAAATAAAACAAAGATTTCATGATGATATGCTCTAGTCTAAAATAAATGTTTAGTAATGTCATGTGAAATTTGCCAGTTATGAAAACATTGCTGATCCTAATTAACTTAAGTGTTTATAATAATAATGACAGTAAGAACAGACTAATAAAATGAATGTCATGTGCCTTTATTGCTCTCTTTTCTCTCCTGTTACCATTTTCACTTTCTATATTCGGTACATTTTTTATCTTTAGTGCCACCTGTTAATGTGATTAATGGGCCTGAGGCTATAATGAAAGAGAGTGAGTCTCTGCTCACCCGCATCACATGCTCGCACACACAAACAGGCACGAGCGCTGCCTCTGTGTTTCATTGGAGAGGAGCTGCTATGTTTGAAATGAAATGACTCTCTCTGTTGTCTCTTTTTGTCTTTAGCTCTTTGGCAGAGAACTAGTGCCTGCGTCTGTGTATGTGTACGCATGTGTGTGTGTGCGTGCAGACACATGTCCGTGTGTGTTGTCCATGCAAGTGTGTGTTTCGAGGATCAGAGGTGGGAGTGAAAGTGAGGCTGTGTCCCCTGAGGGAGAACTGTCAGTCTGACAAACCTGACATTTGAGCTGTGCTGCAGTGTGGCCACAAGTCATTTCACCTCTTCTAAATGAAAACACACACACACAGTCCACTGACTCGCATACACCATGCCATGCCACAGAGGTGCAGCTGTATTTTTTTTTGATTTACCTCCTCTTTGCACTGTTGGATTGAGGTGAGAAATGGGAGCACAGAAATGTGATTTCTGATCATGTCAGCAGATCCATCTCACTTCAGTCCATTGATTTCGTTTAAGGCGCGTTTTGGGAGTGTGGACAGTGTTTATGTAACTTAAAGAAAGCTGAGTATGTCTCTTGTTCTTTTTTTAAAGGTACCCAGTGATTCTCTCCATAGAGAACCACTGTAGCATCCAGCAGCAGAAGAAGATTGCACAGTACCTGCGAGAAATCTTTGCAGACAAACTGGACATAGGAGATGTACTGAGTGGAGACTGCAAAACATTACCCAGTCCTCACAGCCTGCAAGGCAAGATACTCATCAAAGTAAGAATAAATCTAAAGTGGTTAGACGAATGGAAGATGGACTGACAGTTCATGCTTTTAAATGAATGAATATCTTACTGAATTCAAATATGACTTGTCAGTTAGTGCACTTGTGAATGAATGCAACTGCGTCAGCTCTCCTCTCACTGCAGTGAAGAAAGAAGTGTGCTGATCATATGCCAGTTTTACTTCATGTGCATGAGTTGAGAAGGTACTGCAAAGCCACTAACTATTTCCCATAAACAGATGAAGTGAAGGAAGAGGAGCAGGGAGTTGGGGGAGGGGTGAGGGTGTGGTGCAAAACTAGGTCAATGTATTAATCATAGGCAAGAAAGAGAGATGAACGAGCTGCTAAGTTATGACGAGTGAAGCTTTACGTTTTGTTCACTACAAAACACAAAAAAGAAAAGTCTGCAGAACTGTTGAGCTCCAGTTTAATGATTAAATTAGTTTAGTTTTTGAGGCAACATTGATTCAGAGGATCAAATCTTCAGAGTGCTGGATTAAAATATAGCCTTCAAGCTTTCGAAGAGAATAAATTATTTAATTGCAGCCCAACCTTGTGCCGTCTTTACGCTCTTTTTGAGATGTTGTGACAATTTTGTCTTGCACTTGAATTTTTTTTGTGTTTGGATGTGTGAACGGGTTTTAAAATAACTGTGACTACTAATTGTAACTAGTAATGTTGAATTGAAAAATATTTTATAACACAACCTACCACATACAACATCACAACAAATCCTTGAAATATCAAAGTTTACCATCCTTATTTATTCATTTATTTGTATTTACCATATTGAAAACACCCAAAAAGCATTGTTTCTTGCACTTATTCAATATATTGCAATTTTCCTCAAATGACAGATGATAACAGAAAATAGAGTTTTTCATTAACTTAAAAATAAGTTATCTGAAGCTTGTGACATGGCACTTTATCCTACTGTAAGCAGCCTGTCAGCAGATGGATAAACTGTGGTCATAAAGGGATGGACATGGTCAACAATAGTCGGGTGTTTAAACGATGCTCATTTGGTACTTAGGGGCCCAAAGTGTCCCAAGAAAATGTTCCTCACACCATTCTATCACCAGCAGCCTGGACTATTGATATAAAACATCATTAATTCATGCTTTTATGATATTTACACCAATTTACATTTCTGATCCTGTCATGGGAATGCTCAAAGAGAAATATAGACCACTAAATGTACCTTTCTTCTGAATTGCTATGCTTTGTTTCAGCTTTAGCAGATCATGTTAACCATGTTCACATACCTAAATCTATCAATGCATTATTATTGGCTGGTGAGATATTTGAAGTTGTAAGTTGTAAGATGTACATAAAAGAATGCCTGGTTAGTTCATAAATGTTTCCTTTTTGCACCTCAACAGCAGACAAAGTAGGTTTCTTACAATGAAATGTTTTATGATCATTTTGTATTTCGTCATTTAAAGATAAAACCTGATTGATTTCAAAGTTTCTTTTTAGCTTGTTCACAATACACCTCAATGTGGAAAAAGCAGTAAGAAAATATCCTAATATCATTAAATTTTAACTAATTTTTTTTTAATTGCTATACTTTACCAAATCTTTTTGAAAGATTTGTGTATTACTAAACTGGTGTGCTACCACAGTGGTCAGATATATTCTTCAGTCCATGTAATCATATAGATAAAAGCAAAAATTTAGAGTGACCTTACAATGGATGTTGCACTTGCAAGTTTATCTAAAAACATTACCCTGTCTAGTCTCACAAGCTTATCTCTTTAGAGCAATAGCTTCTCCCAAGATGCAGTAAAGGTGTCCAGCAAAAATGATCTGTGAATTGTGGTTGATATAGTCATCATCCAAAAAGACCTCAGACCCAAGATCCTTATCCACCAGTGCAGTAGGAGATGCCCAGAGACTCCAAGAGAGAGTCTAACAATAGCTTTCACCATTTTGGGGATTTTTTTTTTAATATATAAGAATGAGATACAATGCACCTTTTCTGAAATGTTGAAGAAAGTCTGCATTGTTCTCTGTGAAGAGAGCGCCAGGCTCTGTCCTAAATGGTCAGATGTCTGCAAAGTTAAAGAGCATTATTGATTTTTTATAAAGGCCCTTTGCGCCCCCATCTTCTTTGTCCTTCTGTTTGAGAGGCTTTCACCTCTCTCAATAAACCAGAAGAGCAAGAGCAGAAGAGACCAGAGAGTCAGAAGACAATGAAGAAAACCAGTGTGAAGATTTTTGACAGTCACAGATAGACAGAAAGAAAGGGGATATATTACTTGCTGAAGTGAGGGTGGTGATGTACTGCAGTAAGCATAGAGTCTGCCATTGATAGTGGAAGAAGAAGCTTAGAAAATTTTAACTCCCACTCACACCTCCAGAGTGTCTTACTAATGGGCTTCCACTGTGTGCTAAAAGGAGTGCTCAGAGAGCTTCTCAGAGACTGTTTAGAATATATGTGGTTGCACATATGTGCTTATATCCTTTCATTTTTGCCCCCTGAATCATCAAGCATCTTCAAAAATGAGGAGGATGCTCATTATCTGCCTGTATATATTCTACAGACAAACATATTGAATTGTGCTGTGTTATTCTTGGACTATCTTAGTCCAACCAGTGTGGGTGTTCATGTGTATGAAAGGGATGACATGGACATATGCATGGGTCAAATGTCTATCGTCTCATCTCTTTGTCTGTGCTTTTTTCCCATCCAGGGAAAGCGCCTGCCTGCCTATCTGTCTGCAGATGCAGAAGAAGGGGAGGTGTCTGATGATGACAGCGCTGATGAAATTGAGGACGACTTCAAGCTCAAGAGCAGTAATGTAAGACAGAGGAATAATGTGCACACAACAAAGCATAAACCCTCAAATTATCATGTCCAAATAGACATGTTCCTTTGCATTACTTGAATCCTTCTTGCTTGTTTTCAATTAGATGCTGATATCATTTTTCGTTTTACCTTTTTTTTTTTTGCATCTATGCTTAATATATACATTAAAAAAGGTATCATAAATAATGACATGAAAATAAGATAGTTAAGCACACTGGTAGTGCAACCAGTGATGTAAATATAAAGAAAACAAAACTGCAAAGCTAAAGTTGTCAGTTTTTAAGAATAATTTTTCTTTGCAATGGTTTTTCCATCAAAACACTAGTGACAATATTTAGTAATGTAAATAAATGGCATCTTCTCTAACTTCCTTGAAAAACATAACATTAAAAAAATGCACTTATTTATATTCTCTATGGAAATAACTGGAAGTCGTATCCCTTTCTATTGCAGCTCTGCAATAATAATAGTGGGTAATGGGTGGAAACAAGAAGGCAATATAATGGAAATAGCAAGTTATTATCACTTGATTACCAAAATCATTTCAAATTACTAAACAAGTATTATCTTGTACCAACAGTATTTGCATCAAAATAATATTACCGTGAAATGTATGTAATTGGATTATAATGGACCAGAAACTTAGGGTCATAATATGGAAACCAATATATGCTTATTAGGCAAAACTAGTTATATTATTATGCTGGTAACACCAATATAATAGGGTTTTACTATAATACGATGATAATATGATTATAAGACTTTTATAATATGATGCAAAACTGCGTGTTTCATTTTCACATTAATAATAACAAAAAAATAATTTCAGTGTAATATTACTTAGGTATAACCACTGCTGATATGATATATTACTTGGATTTAAGTTGAATGTTGCTTTAGTAATTAACTTGTCATTTCCATGTTATTACGATCTAATTTCCACAGTGTTATCCCACTGTTACCATATTATTACTGAGCTGTGCATCGGAAATGTCTTCAGATAAGTTTCTAAGCCACACTTGTTTGTACCATAAAAATCAAACAACCAGGGCAAGTATCATTGATTAATTAAAAATGAACTTAAATTATGATAAATCATGATGTTGATAAATGATGAATATTCATTAAAAATTAATAACAGGAAATAATAATAACAACAACAACACCCTGTGATAATGCAAACAAAAAAAAACCCCCAGTTTGACTGAATTAATCCCAGCCGCCACATACAGGAACCATAAACAGAGGTTAGATAATGAGATCTAAATGGCATTGTTGTTCTAGAGCTAATGACTTCAATAATTTGTGCTTGCAAAGTTTTAATGATCGTCATTGTTGTAATGTTTTGGAATAACCAATGCTTAATCAAGCAGGCGTAGATTTAAGTCAAACGTAAACAGAAAAAAAAATAGTTTAAATGTACTCAGTACTGAGCCTGCTAGAAAATATGTCCAAGAATGCCATCAATGCCAGCTTATGATAAATGCTCTTCAGTTTTCCCTGAGCCATTTTCATAGCTATTCTTAATCATCATCATATTGTGAAACAATAGTGCCATGGTCCTCCTTACAATGCTTAACACAGGACAAGACTCTTCCAGATGGTATAGTTGTGTAACCAAATATGGCATCATTTTTCCACATTTAGCTGAGAGGCACGAGGCTGCAGATGCCACTTCAGATGATCATTGCCAATTTAAAACGGGAGATGGCAGGTTTCCACTGATGGGAGGTTTTGTATTGAGCTCATTAAACCAGTATGCTTTCACAGCAGTCACAGCTGAACATTACAATAATAGTGTGGTGGAAGTTTTGTACAGTAATGATGCATTGGATTTGTAAGAAGGTGACTTGCATGGTCTTGATTACTCAGACTGTTTGTAAATATTTATTTTTATTGTCATTTTGAATGGAATGATGCACATACTGAGCTCCTGATATAATTCACTGAGAAAATTGCTCATTCACATTCAGCCATTCATTCAGCAGGTGTACAGATTTATACAGGAGGGAGATATTTATTCATTATTATTACCACACTTCTGACCTGTGGAAAGGAAAGTGATACCCCTCAGATATACACAAGATTATATGTGATTATCTGCAGTTATCTGCAGTTATCATCTACTTCTATTTCTTGCAAATATATGGTACTGTGTATACAGGCTTGATTTATGGCAGTTTGGTGTTTCAATTTCAGGTGCTTTGCATTAGCGATAAGGCGTGCTCGCGCTTCAAGAAGGTATTACTCTACACCATACTGAAAATGTTTTCCTTTTGCCTCTTCTTTCACACAGGGCAATGGTCACCACCAGGTGGAGTCTCACATCAGAAAGAAACTGGACTCTCTTTTAAAAGAGTCTCAGATCGGAGACAAGGAAGATACTGACAGCTTCAGCATCAGAGCTTTGCTCCGAGCCACACACCAGGGTCTTCAGAAGAATCTGCGGCAGGTACAGCCCCAAGGCGATGTGTGGGGATGAGTATGGAGGAGAGTTACACGTGTTAACAGATGAAAAGAAGAAATAGAAAAAAGAAGGGGATAAAACTAGGCCATGGAATTAGTCATGCAGGGGGATGGAGAAAATAAAGGAGCAGACTAGTTACTGCACCACTCATAGGTCAAACACACTCACCAAACAGATGAAAACACCGAGACACACACATCGGTCTGAAGGAGATCTTATGTTTCCACCCACGTAAGTGGTGTTTCATCCAAAGGATGTCAAAACAGACTGAAAGTGATGAGAAACTAAATGTCTGCAGTGTTACTTAATATTTAATTTCCCTGCTTGCCTCTTGTGCTATTTTTAGAAGCTACAGTTTCCTGACAGCCATTTTAATGTAGTGGGTGTTGCGCATTGGGGTTTCCCATTCATTTTATTCTATTCATGCTTGGCTGGTGATACCCGTCACCTCATTTTGTCACCAAACTTTTTTATTTATTTCTAGGTGTTACTTACTGTATTTTTTCTCTTTTTTCCCCACCCACTTATGAGTTGTATTGTGCTGTATTGGCTAATGTCTTTTATATCTATCTCTTGAGATTTAGGGTTTAAGTGGCTCACTTGGGTGCTAATGTGGCTGTTATAAGATTCACACCAAATGATCCCCACGCACAAACCTAAAACAGTGCACATAAACACAGATATGAAAGCCTCTAAATGCATTTTTTAAAATGTATATTTTAGAGCTCCAGAGGGGTTCTGAAGAAATCCCAAAGCAGATCGTTCATCACGACACTCAAACAGAAGGTAAGAAGCATGGAAAGGGAGGTGGCTTTATGTGCTTGTTTCTTATTCTATTTGTCTGGGCTCTCAAAATCGAATTCATCTTTTTTCAGCTTCAGGTTAGGTTGTAATGAGTTATTTTACTTATTAGAATATTAAACCACTTTCACATGATCTTTTTGGGGAGGGCAAACTAATATTCAGCCGGATGAGATTTTGTTTTATTTGAATGGCACACCAAACTTGCCCCAAGAAATCAACGGCGTCTTTGTGCATGAAGGAAAAATGTGCAAGCCTGCACTAAAAGGCTGAAATCAATGAGTCTCTCGTCAGAACAGCCACTCTGACTGAATTCACCCAGGTTGGTGATTTAACATGCTCCGTCAGCTCAACAGCAGAACTGCAGTTCTGCTATTTATACTTTGTTTTTCTCTTTATTTTAAACCATGAAGCACACTAGATATAGAATGTTAATTAGTCGGATTTTACTGTGGATGTTGTAACTGTCACGTATGGCTGGGGCAGGCGGGAAGTGGACCCAAATGCAGACACTTGTGCACGGAAAATAAACTTAGAACAGCAGCTTTATTTTTTTGCTAGAGGAACATCCTTCATAACATAAACTCACAGAAAAAAACAAACCAAAACCCTGAGAATAAAACTAATAACAAAACACTGGGAAACTAGAAATGCAGAGACGATGCAACAAAAGGCAAAGGAAAACACAGGGCTTAAATACACAAGGGAATAACGAGGGAATAGGAAACAGGAGGGAAACACAGCTGGGACTAATTAGAAATAATGAGACAAGGGGAAGCAGAACTAGATATGCTGCACACAGGAAAAGCACTATCAAAATAAAACAGGAAACACAGGACAGGTGCGGACGCAGACTTCACAATGGACAGTGAAGAGGGATAACTAAACATAGATAGAGAACAAAACCTAAGAACCAGGAATCACAAAGACAAAAACTGGACACTGACTGAGGAGACACAGGGAACACGGAGCACAGGAGGAGCACAGAACAGAAACCAAGAACCTAAGTAGCAATGAAATCAAAGTCTATATAATAATCCAAAATGCAACACACTGGGTCACCGACCCAGGACTGTGAAAGTAACAGTACGTGGATCTTCTTACAGTCTCTGTGCTACGCCAATCCTGACAGCGTTAGTGCGTTGTATTCTGTTTCTGAGAAACAGACCAGCTCTTTATAGGCAAGAGCTAGTGTTACACAACATTAACACTAAAGTTATATCAGTTCATCATCTAATTACAATATTGCAATGCATTTTAATAACTGCCTTGAAAACCTTTCGTAAAAATAGTTTGAAAAAAAAAAGCCAAATAACTTTAAAGCCTTCTTGAAGGTAGTGCTTACCTCAAAGCTGTTATGTTAAACTAAATCATGTTTTATTAAGCAAAGCTTTTATTTGGTGCAGCACTTGCTCTATTTAATCATTACAGCTCTCTAACTGATAAGCATCACTTACAAGAAGTGAAACAGAAGCAACTGTCTACACTTTCTTTCAGTTGAAAGCTTTTTTTTCAAAGTCATTTAAAGCAAATGTTAATGTAAATTACACTTTATGATACATTAAAGGAAAAACCCCAGAATTTTTAACTCTGGCACTGAAGGAATGGTTTAGCTTAGTTTCTGACATGCTAAATTCAACATGGAGAGAATGGTCCCTTTACATGCCATAAACTAGTACATGCAAAGTTTTATGAGTAATCACCTTTATCCTTTGATTAAAGATTTCCATGTTGATGGGAGTAGTGTCATCCATAGAGCACAAGAGGTCACTGACTGGTTTAATGAGTATGTAAATTATGTGAACCAGCCTTTAAACTCATCTGATCTTAACAGAGTTGACCCTCTGCGGGAGATTTTGTACCAACTTGTTAAACAGTGCTCTTCATCATCATCATCATCATCATCATCATCATCATCAACATTAAATCAACTAGTGTGCTCTGGAAAAAAACAGTAATTTATCTATTCAGCAGAGCTTAGGAAACTCATAGAATCCATGTTTTTGTGATGGTCTATGCCACTATGTTAGTTTTTTGAATTCTAAAGCATACTAATACGCATATACAAATTTTCATATTCTTTACGGTATATTTCTCCTATAGTGTGTGTCTGATTGTAGAAAAATATAGTGAAACTGATTTTAATTTTTCTTAGTCCTTCAGCATGATTTCAATTTACTATGCATTTAATGGAAGTTGGGGTCAGTTTTATGTAGGTGGTGTGTTTTGAAAAGATTCCCTAAACATTCCCTCATTTGTCAGTTTGGTTATTTCTCTCTCTGAATTTCTCTCTCTAGCCATTTGCTTCCTTTTACCTTCCTGATTTTCCTCTACTGCCCACACACATCTACTCTTCATTCTTTTATGCCTCCCTCTTTGCATTTTGTGCACCCTCCCACGTGTGTGTATATATCTGTGCACACATGGGTGCAAGTAATGTGCTGGTAGGAAGCCTTAACCCTGTAATTACTTTTCTCAATTTCACTTTACAGCTGATAGAACAAACCAGCTAAACGCACAACAAAACTAACAAAATAGAAACAATTTATTCAAAAAAAGTCTTGTGGTGATTGAGTTTACTATGAATGAAACATTCGCTGACATGCACAATCAGACACTCAAACATACTGCAACAGCCACAGTGACTTGCTGAAAAAACACTAGCGACAACTCGTAGGCATAAAGACCTTGTGCTTTGAGAATGTAGATGGTTTCATGTATATTGTATATGTTTTTGTTTATACTTTTTATTTAGAGGGCAACCTGTTACAGTAGTGTAATTGTATGTTTGTTTACATATCCTTGTTTCTTCACTGTCCAGAGGCACTCCAAATCCAGGCTGACATGCCAAAGCATGGACAAGGAAGAAGATGGTCAGGAGAGGTCTGGGAGGGAGGCTGGAGGACAGTTCAACAGGTGACCTTTGAACCACTTCATCGCAATACTGACAATGTCTGACAGCTGAGAGGTTGGATACTTGCTGACTGCTGGGAGCATGAAACAATCCAGGTCACTGTTAGTGCCATGCAAACTTTGCAGACTTTGTTTTTGTGGGGAAAAGACTATGTAGTAAGTTTAAGGAGTCAAATCTGCAGCTACCACCGGCATAAAAGCAGAGAACCGTGATTTTCTCTCTCTTCTCATTTAAAGGCTGTGCTAAACAGTCACCCTTTTCCACTTTTCTGAAATGTATCAGTAATTTTCAGCCTGCATGCCCTGCTGTGTAGTTATGCCTTCCCAACCCTGATTTTATTGTCTTCCTACAAGAGCACAATAATACCAAGAGCCTAGAATACATGAACTGGTGCCATAACAGAATATATCACATGATGATGATGATGATGATGATGATGATGATGATAATAATAATAATAATATAATAACCCATCCCACAGCTCATATGTTTATTAAGTTGTAGTCAAAGATGGATATTTAATTTTATTTTTTGGCAAAATTGTTGATGCCATATTATCTGTCAGAAGAAAAACTCAAAATATTCAAAATACTTTTCCTGAGCTTTCTCTAATTCTGGTATCTTTAGGTATTTTGCCTTCACTTATATCATATCAACATTTTGCATATTTGTCATGCTTAAATGTTACTTGCCACCAATGACTGATCTTTCAATTCTTTTTGTCATCTACAGTAATAAGTAGTAATTATTACTGCTATATAAAAATTGATAAAAAAAAAGCAGTATTCTAATGTTTTACTTTCATTTCTGTAATCCTCCGTCTATCCTCTCAACTCATTATGCACTTAAAAATAACAGAGGAAGGGGTGTTAAAATGACATAATTCAGTATTGTTATTGCCACTAATCTGGTCTGTATTTTATTTAGAATCACAGTTGAAAGGAATCACACCAAAGTAAATTCTAGTATTTCAGAATCAATGTGTTTTTACTTTCATGAGATAAAAAAAACAAAAACAATTTCATTTTCATCTTCAGTTTGAATATAGTCCACTTCTTTTTCAGTTTATGTCCATGTTGGTCTTGTTTTCCCCTCCTTTCTATTTGAGTGAACATTGCCAAAGAAATGTTGAAATCCAGCTTTGTTTTCCTCTTTCAGCTGCTGTCTGCAACTAAGACCTTTGTCTCTCTTTGTTCTTCCAGTCGCTGTTGCATATTCATATAAGCATGTCCCAGGGAACTGTCACAATACAGATTCCCGCAAGCATGTATCTGAGTGGCTGACTGTTTTTAAGACTGCGGGTGCATGACTGTGCAGTTGTTTGTGTGTGTGAATGTGAGTGAGTCTTCTGCACTGCATATCCTCTGGTCCCTATTAAGCTTTTTGCCTTTGATGCTCTTTTCCTGTGGTTTCCAGGTTGCCTCCAATGGACAATCTTCTATCTTGCAATGCTTTTCTCCTATAAATACTTTAATGGATGGATGAATGTGCAAGTCTTAACTACTATCCTTTTTATTCTTTCTGCTTCGATGATCTCACTTTGTCATCTCTGTCCTCTTTTTAAAATCGGCCATCTGACGATTGTTTCAGGTGTGGAAGAAAGAGGAAGACGATGAAACTGAGCAGAGATCTGTCAAATCTCGTGGTGTTCACAAACTCTGTTGCCTCACAGGAGTGTCTTAATGAAGGTGAAAGCTCTGACACATGCACACACAATCACAATGAAATCTTTGTATTAATGGCATCTTCTTATACCAACTCCACGTTTTTCTTCAGGCACTGCAGGTGACGTTCTGTCTTTCAGTGAGACCAGAGCACAGTCTCTGGTGAATCACAGAACAGAAGAGTTCCTGGCTTTTAACCAGAGGCAGCTGTCTCGAATTTATCCCTCGGCATATCGCATCGACTCTTCCAATTTCAACCCTCAGTTCTACTGGAATGTGGGTTGTCAGTTAGGTAAGATGACAAATTAGAGGTCTAATAAGGTACTAGAAGTCTTTGAGAGCTTTGGAAAACACAGCTGTTTAAAAAAAAAATCCCATAGTTCAACATACTGACTGGAAGGCTGGTTTGTTGATTCTTGGCTGTTTTAATCTGTATGCCAACGTTTCCTTGTGCAAGACACTGAACCCCAAGTTGCTCTCTGATGCATACATCAGATTGTGAATGTTAGATAAAAGATACACAGATAAAAAGGTAGAAAAAGCACAGAAAAATATGCTTATACAAATGGGTAAATGATGCATGTTGTATAGAGTGCGTGAGTAGGAAAGTGCTATATAAGAACCAGTCCATTTACCTGCTTATACATTATACATTAACACTGCTTAACAAATGCGTGAGCACATACAAATGATCTTATCTGTTGCCTTTACTTGATACAATTTGAAATGTAGTTATTTGTAAAGAGATATGAATCTTTTTTTAATCTAAAACAGTTCATTTGTTTCAAGCAAAACAAAAGCAGTTCAATCTAAAGAATGGACACTTCAGAAGTGTTCCTGCAGTTATTTTAATTCTGTACAACCATAGAAAACAAAATCCTAAAATACTCTGCAATTTTACTTTTTTAAAGGAGTTTTCCTTAAGCTTTTTAAATTATTTGTCTACGCAGTCTTTCAGAACCCCATCATTGCTTTTGAAACACTCAACATCTCTGGGACGCTCTCTTTATGAGTTGTTACGTTGCTATTCCAACTGTTTTGAGTTATTCCGCCAGGAATTTATTTATTTATTTTATTTTAGATTAAACAGCTTAGTCTTCTTCTTCTGTTTGTCTACCACCACTATGTCTTGTTGGTTGGCCACCACCGTTTTGTCCGTCTGTATCTGGAAGTCCCACAGGATCTTAGCTCGGTCGTTCTCCACCACCCTTGGTGGTGTCTCCCATCATGACCTCGGGACTTCCAGGCCGTACTCGGCACAGATGTTTCTGTATACTACGCCGGCCACTTGGCTTTGGCGTTCCATGTATGCCCTGCCTGCTAGCATTTTGCACCCTCCTGTTAGGTAGTGGATTGGCTCAGGGGCATCTTTGCACAGCCTGCACCTGGGGTCTTGCCTGGTGTGGTAGATCCCAGCCTCTATGGCTTTTGTGCTCAGAGCTTGTTCCTGTGCTGCCATGATTAGTGCCTCTGTGCTGGCTCTGTCAGCTACCTCCTCTATCTCCCGATGATACATACCGTGCAGGGGCCTGTCCTTCCATGATGGTTCCTCCTCTTCCTCCTCTTTCTTGGGTTTCTGCTGCCTGAAGTATTCACTGAGCTCACGGTCAGTTGGGGCCATCTTCCTGATGTACTCATGGATGTTCAGTGTCTCATCCTGGACTGTGGTGCAGACACTTACCAGTCCCCGGCCTCCTTCCTTCTGCTTAGCTTACAGCCTCAGGGTGCTGGACTTGGGGTGAAACCCTCCATGCATGGTCAGAAGGTTCCTGGTCTTGATGTCAGTGGCTTGTATCTCCTCCTTTGGTCAGCTTATCACCCCAGCAGGGTATCTGATCACGGGCAGGGCGTAGGTGTTTATAGCCCAGATCTTGTTCTTACCGTTCAGCTGACTCCTCAGGACTTGCGTGACTCTATGCAAGAACTTGGTGGTTGCAGCTTTCCAAGCGGCCTCTGCATGGTTCCTATTTGCCTGTGGGATTCCCAGATACTTGTACCTCTCCTCTATGTCTGCAATGTTGCCTTCTGGTATTTCGATGTCCTCAGTTCTGACTACCTTCCCTCTCTTTGTTACCATCCGACTACACTTCTCCAGTCTGAACAAAATTCTGATGTCATTGCTGTATATCCTGGTGGTGTGGATTAGTGAATCGATATATAGATATAGAGATATAGATATAGATATGTATATAGATATATAGATATAGAGATATAGATATAGATATGTATATAGATATATAGATATAGATATAGATATATAGATATGTATATAGATATATAGATATAAATATATTCATATTATATAGATATATATATATATATATATATATATCAAAAGAAAGTTATACGTGTGAAATACACACAGGGAGAGAGAGACACACACAAAGGTAGGAAACTGTGCAAATTGCACAAGGAAGAAGAAAAAACTATATACTGTAGAGGGAAATAAAAAGAGATCATATCCACAGATATATATATATATTTTTTTTACTTCCTCACAGCGTTTTCAGTTGAAGCATGTTACTCTGCATTGACCCACAGTGCCGGTACTCTCTAATGCATACAATCCTACAGGTGTCACTGGACACTGAAATGCCATGTATGGTTTCTGCATATACCTATATTTTACAAGATATTTAAAAAAAAAATGTAGATAAAACAGTTCTTCCGGTTTATATACCAAATGATCAGCCTGTAAGTTTTCTCGGAATAGGGACACAAATCAAATTCTGAGCGAAAGTGGAGATATTTAAACAGCCTTCTAACTTTATTGCGTCATTTCCGAGAATCGGCGAAAATGTGGACACCGCTGGAGCTTTACAAAAGACAATCAGAATCACATTATTCTATATTAACATTTTTGTTTGTTTGTTTTATCACGTTATACCAAGTCTAAATGAACCATGATTGAGTTTTGAAAATCTAATTACATGTTTGTTTTAAATGTACATTATTATTATTATTATTATTAATAATAATAATAATAATAATAATAATAATAATAATAATAATAATAATAATAATAAATATGAACGTACCTATAAGACCGAAAGCAACACCGGCCTGGGGGAGGAGGCTATGAAAAGAGGGAGGGAACACTCGTCATCCTCTGTTTAGCTGAGCACCAGTCAGGCCGTAAATAGCAACGATAACTGATAATAATTTACTGCAAAAATAAATCCTGGTTTAGACAAGAAATAGGATACAATATTTTATGTCGGCGTGACTCAATTCTTCTAATGAATCTAAGCAGAATCCACCTCTAGAACGTGATTAGGGATCAAGTTGATCTGATGCAGGATCCAGAAACCACATCCAGAAACTACAGCCTGCTTTTTCACAGTCCATTTAATTAAAACACGATCTCTCGGCAAGGTTTCATTCGCTGTGGTGTATCCATAGGTGCGAGAAGAAAAACTACCTCTAGCCTCACAGTTTTGAAGACAGTTTTAGGAGCCTCTGCAGTTTTAGCTTGCGGTACAGTGGATGGCAAATCTAATAAAAGACTATTCTCTGGTGTATTTGCATTCCCCAAACACCGAAAACATTACCATAAAGAATATTTTTGAAATTCAAAATCCAGCTAAGAGAAGCATTTTCCTACATTACAACAACCTTTTCATCAAAAGCCATTTTCCGCTTCCATTTGCAGGCTAACACAGTTATTGGAAATGAATAAGTCAGCTCTAAACTCTATATGATGACCTCATCGTGAGACAAAGGGTTCATTCAAATATCGTCAGATCATAGAAGTATTGACGTGCAACTACTGTGCACGCGCAACATGGCCCCCATCACTGCAAATTAATAGATTGTTATGGCATTATTGTTCTGGCGCATATTGATCCGTAAACGTCTGCAGCATATTGCGTCAAGTAAGAGCAACGTTCACACGGCTCGGCTTATGACCTTGATTTGCGCGCATAAATTGAAAAAATTACCACTCAATAATTTCCATTTGTGCGACATCTTTATGTAAGGAGAAAGGGGAGCGAGCGGGGCCAAAATCAGATAAAGTAGCTGCATTTGCAGGAACTGGGACAAACGGACGTGACCGGGGACTGCGCTTAGTGTATTACATTAAAATGGAGCGCTGAATGGGTAATTTTGAGCCCTATCATAGGTTTTAGTGCCAGTTTGGAAACACACAAGTGGCCCGACCACCTTGCATAATGCTAGCCTCTCCTCTGCAGCCGCTGGCATCCCCTCACATGTGTAACATATCGTTATAGCTGGACTTAAAGGCTTTCTGTTGCTAAAGCATTTATTTTGACAGTAATAAACGGTGTTTTTTTGTCTAAAATTGTATATATATATATATATATATATATGAAATATGTGTGTGTGTAATTAAATAAGGTCCCGGAGATCCTTGGGGAATTTGGCGTTTTCATACCAAAATAAAAATCAGTCCCTGTCCTCAATGACCTCTAAAGTTTTCGATGTCTTTGACAAGTCATATCAGACAACAAACACCTTCTTTCCCGGCTTCCTCTGGCAAAGTGGGCCAAATTGTTGTGACTGTGGGTACAGAAACGTTTAAGCAAACCTCCTTATTAAGGATATTCAGCTCTTTGCTGCTAAAAAAAATTGCATACAGTCATATGCAAAAGATTACGGTGAAATGTCGTAGTCTGCGTGCAGATAAAAGCAACGTCGACACCTCAAGTTGCCAAAGTCGTGCGTTTGAACAACTCTTTTGACACTTCTCAAAGAAGAAATTTTGTCTTAAACCCATCCCATTTGCTTTCCTGATTGAATGCGAGCATCAGATTTTCATCAAAGTTCTATTAAGTGAAACATAGGTTGCGGGGCACCGTCTGATTGGAACAGTTTAAATTTTAATTGTGTTTTTAATTTGACATATAGTTGCTGTGAAGAATGACACTGAAACGCCGAGGGGCGGTCGATTTTCTTAATTTCTCCCCGAGGAATTGATGAGTCTATCAGGGCAGTAGATTGGAAAGCCATTAAAACTCAATGGTTAGGTTGTTAATTGGAACTTGATGGATAGGAGCCCTTGGATAGGCTGTACTGATCCAATCTTCCTGACTTTGTGTTTTCCAATAAATTACCCAGTTCATTTCCACACTCAGATTACATAAATTGTACACCTCCAGGGCTTGGGTGCTCTGCTTGCGTTTACAACTCTCTCTCTCTCTTTCAGGCGCGCACACCCTCATACACACAAAATGTGCGCGCGCGGAGGCACCCGAACGCCTCCTGAAAAAAGAGCAGGCCCCGCTTTCTTGAATGAAAATCGAAACATAATCAACGTTTATACTTAGAAAATTTATTGATATCATTTTCTCTGGTAATTTCCTTATTCTAGACTTGGACACGCCATATATCATAATACACACGTGTAACGGGTCTTTGTTTAATATTTATCGAAGCTTGATTCCCAGATCAAAGCGCCTCATAACTTCATCTGTCTTTCTCAGACCGTTCTCTCTTGCTAAAGATCTTGTTCTGTTATTGCGGTAGGGCGGCCATACACCACCTATCATTGTGATAGAGCGCGGACTTGGGCCCACTCCTTGCTGTTTGGGCTTCGCCGGGCCTTGAAACGTAGGCAACATGATGAACATAAAGGATGAACATTTTCATTCCATTAAGAAGGAGCTATACTGCTGGCCTATAAACACCACTGTGACATTTAATAAAAAATAAAAAATAAAAAAACATGCTTCATTTATTCTCTGCGGCACAATGGCAGTCTGTTATGTCCACTATCTCCGTGATGAACCAATCTCACTTTGCAAAAGTCGTCTGAAAGTGATGAAGGCGCCTGCGCCGACAAAGGTCTTTGTTTGAAAAGAGCGGCATATAAAATAAACCCATTTAACTGTCATTGCAGATTTCACGCCTTATGTATAACCACCATAAATTCAGCATCCACTCTGGCTGCCCTCATATATTTGCCCCCCCCTTCAGTAAAAGCCTCCCCTGCGTAAGCGTTTTAGTAAGATCATTTAGCAGCTGCTGGTCCTACTGCCAGTTGAGGATATTTACGCGTGGATCCAGATGCATCCATCTGACTACCGTGATGCTGCTGCTGACACAATCGGCCGTCAGCAGCAGCATCACGTCCATAGCCACAGTCTTCTCCCTTTTCGAAGCTCTTAACACCTAACGCCGCTTGGGTTGCTACCAGGAATGGCGCTGACATAATGATTAAAGCTGACCATTTGTAATGTGTCTGGGGCTTCCTCACAAAGCAGCAAAAGAGGGATAATGTGCCCGAACTTCGAGCTCAAGCCCCGCAGCTGTCCCGCATCCACACACAACCAGGGAGAGGCACGGAAAGAGCATGGGCGGTGAAGGTGGGAGATGGGCGGTGGTGGGAAGCACAGCCCCTCTTCACACACACACACACACACACACACACACACACACACACACACACACACACACACACACACACACACGCGTGCGCACTCAGCCCCCACCTCCTTCAATCAATTAGTCAATCAATTAGCCGGCCTCCACTCCACGCGCGGTCATCACGAGGCAGATTAGCTCAGTAATGATCAAATTAATTCTTAATCGTAGATAATGGACGCGGAATGAGTTTATTATTTTCAGGAAAAATGAGTTAGGCCTTTGTCTTAGTTTCAAGACTGTGTGTGCGTTGCCGTCACGCCACTCAGTTTGATCATAATCGGAAAAAGACGACACGACAGTTCGTCTTTTTTTGGATGGGTATTATACATTTCCATTACTAACAAATTGGGATATACTGTATGAAGTTATGGAAGGCTACGCAGTTTAGACGCACTTACGCCAAGCTGTTGTAAGTGTTAAAGCGAAATACTTTAACAAACTTGTAAGCAATAAAAATACAAATGTTCGGTGACTCTTCTCAGTCATACAGACCATAGTTTGCATATTAAGGCGCCTAGTGTAAGTGTTTTAAGTGAATGTAAAAATGAAGACCAATACTCATCTTC
>VURO01044124.1:74782-85136 GCA_015108175.1 Pelvicachromis taeniatus | reverse complement strand
ACAATCCAAAAAAAAAAAAAAAAAAAAAAAGCATTACAAAACAATACGACATTCTAGGTGTCTCATAAGCCTTGTATATCAATTGTATCACTTTTTTTGTTGAGAAAACTCTTATTATGCAGTCATTGTATGTCTCACAAGAAAGCAATCAAGCTTCCCTATATGTATAAAATACACCATGTGTATAACTAATTATAACGATTTTGTATTTTTTATTTTAACTGGCTTCTTCTTTAAGTGATAAAATTCTGGATTTAATCCTTCATATCACATTTGAGAAAATATGATTAAAAAAAAAAAAGATCGACTTTTACACTGTTTTTTATTCCGAATTGGTTTGTCAAAGATATTTTAAGTTTCACCCCACCTGATGAAAAACTGACAGGAAACACTCAATTCTTCCATTTAAGGAAAAATATCATTGTTTCTATTGTAATCTAGACCTTCAATAATAACCTTCTCATTCAATAAATTTTCTATTTCAGTGAAAAATTTGGTTTGCTTGGCTTTATTTGTAAACTTTGCTACTGGCACATTTTCCCCTCAGCACACAGGGCTAAGAATGATTGTAAATAAGAAAATCAAAATTATTTTCAGCTGTTCCGAGATTCCCGAAGACCACAATAGCAACCAACCTTTTATGTTAATGGATATTAATTTAATATATGTCTTTCTTGTTGTATTCTCACATTAACTGTTTTGTTATATGTAAGCTTTAACCACGACTAAAATGTGTCAGGGGAAAAAAAAAGGGGAAGACTAAATTCAGAAACACTAGATGACAATTGGCTCTCACATCTCACTAAAACATATTAGTTATGTTATAATACTAAAGGTTGTGAGCTTCTTGTCATGTGCATTTTAATTTTATCACCTTTTTAAGAAATACAAATGTATTTATAGGGAATGCGGTGTGAAGTATGAAGTACACTAGCCTGCAAATACTCTAAAATACCAAACTCTGTCTTAATCTATTGATTTAATCAGAGAGATACAGCTAAATCGGATTTGTTTGCCATTTTTAGCCATATTTTTGTATACGCTAGTGACCAGCGAACTCCTCTGTAAATTAAGAGATTGGTGACCAGAGCACACGGCTTTAAAAGAAGTAGATAAATCACATTTCAGGCTGGAAAAGAGATGCTTACTATCACTGGCCAATCATGCCTCTGGGCGGGATCTTCTCTCATTTGAAGTCTGCCTTCTGTGGCTCTGAAGCATCAGGACTTGTAAGGGGAAACCTAAGAAGGAGGCGTTTTGTCAAACTTTAGGACGGGTTGTCATTAGACTGTGCTCTTTATCTGTCTGTGTAGTTAATTATTTTATCAGCTCCCGTTTGAATTCTGGACACCACATGCCGTGTGTCTGGTTAACGCAGGAGCTTGTTTAGGTTTTCAAGAGGCCTGTTGCACTAAATCAACTCACGCTGTCAGTGTTTACTATTTAACAACAATTCACTACATGTAAATATTAACCATAAACCTGAACATAATCTCACACACACATACACTCACTCACAAGCACATACACTTGCACATGTCCTGTTGTTGATGGGGAGCAATAAAATTGTGTCATTTGCCAGCTTTTCTTGGGTGTCACATCATGTACAAGCCCCCCCCCAACCAACCCCTTCTACCCATCCCACCAATCTCTCACTGTGTGCTAATGGCTACATTACCTAGCAGAATCATGACTAGCCAGGCTCTGCTGCCCTGCAGATTATGCCTGACCCAATTTCTGCAACAGCCGCCCTGTGTTTCTGGGAAAATGGATAGCGTTAGACAACAGCAGTGATTTATGGGCAACTCCAGCAGCAGCGAAGAGGTGAGGTGCAGGAGGATGAATTTGTGACAGATAGGAGAGAGAGTGAAAAGAGAGATAGAGAGAGGGATGGGGGACAGTAACGCTTATGAAAAGGAGCAATAGCTTTGGTTGAATGAAGCTGTTTATTAGTTTCCAAGTGGTCATTATGTCATCAGGTGTGACGGTAATGTGCTGCTCTTTTGGATGGATGTTTGCACCCCACTGACTTCTGGGAAATCTGCATGACCTGTCACCTGAAGTTGTTTGATTTACAAGACAAGGAGAGAGGGAGAGAGATGTGTGGAGATGTTGTGAAGAGAAAATAAGAGCCAAAGTGAAAGAGAGGAATAGGTGGGAGGGAGGGAGGGAAGGGGGTCGATGTAACTATGTATCACTGCAATGGCAGGCGTGAATTACAAATTTTAATAGCAAGGCAATGAAAATGATTTGAAGTGGTTTAAACTGCAAAGAGACAGCGACTGGCATGGTGATGAAGATTTGTTGAGATGATATGTTGTGCCTTAGGATTCATCAAACCTGCCTGGTAAGGTGAAAAGCAAGTGTAATTCACTCTGTGGTATAATTTATGATGGGAGTAATGGAAACTGTGGGCTACACACAGTGTGGAGAGGGAGAAGCAAAGACAGCGTGCACCCGGCAAATTGATTCTCAGGATAGTTTTTATAGCATATTTACAGAATCATGGTGAATTAAAACCTCCAGATATAACCTCTTTTACATCTCGAGATAAAATAAAGATCAAAACTAAATTAATTGAGTCCACATTAAATTGATATAGACTGCAAAAACACTATCTATCACTTTACTTTTTCATTAATAATGTTCTCTTCTAACATCTGAAGATTTCATTAAAAAAAAAAAAAATCCCTTCCTTTCATCATTTATTTGGATGAGGGCTTTTCAACTACCTCCCAACATATTTACAGCACCAATTTGATTTAAAGAGGGTATGTGTGGCTTCATATTAGAGTGGAAGGTTATGAAGTATAACACCACGAGCAGATGCAGAGCCCCGGGTCTGCCTCAAGACAAGAGTTTTAAAAGCGATCGCAATGCATTAAGCCAGACAACTCTCAAGACCTGTTTGCTCCCTAAATGAATTTGAGAGGAGCGTAACAAGATTTTTGAGGCAGGCCCTGTCATCCGCTGGCTTTAACCAGCTTCTGTATTTATGGGCTAATGGTTAAAAAGGAGAGCTTGGAGCAGAAGTGATTTTTCATGATTCTGTTTTATATCAACTGGAAATGAAGGAGCTGAAGGGAAATTGTGTTTGTCCCCCCCCTCCACAGCCTCTACCCCTTCGCCTTAACAGGGGAGGAATATGCTACCAGGCAAATGGCCGCAGCAAATGCAACATATGGACTAAGTTTATTACATGAAATAAGGTAAAGTTACGGCTTTATAAATGACTTTAAACCAAAATCATAATGAAAACCTGTAATGGGGGCTATATCTTTTAAATAAATAAATACGCCTTTCAATAAAAGTTTAAGTCTTTTATTTGATTAAAATTTAACAAATGGTGTTCTGTCTCAAAATCAGTTTACTTGAACTCGTGATACTGTGACTGTCTGGATTGTATATTGTATATTTTGAGATGTTTAAAAGCTGAAGGTCAAATAGAAGTCTCTCTTTTATTTGAACCATAATGAAAACCTTTCCATCCCTAAGTCAAACTACTCAAGAACAATATTTACCCAGTAATGTGGACTAGCGCTTTAATGGCAAAATGCACCGTGCGTCATTGTGAAATTACCGACCATTTCTTGAAACTCCTATTCTGAAGTGTCCTTCTCTGGTCAATATGCATCAAACTATTATAGACTACAGTATGTGCAGAGAATTCGGCTATTACTTGAGAGATAAGTCCATTAGCATTACCTTTGACACAATAATGGATGTGAGATATAATTTTGTGCACTCCATTTTGTATTTGTAAGGATAATAGGGGGATTATCTTGAAGGCCTTATGCTACACGCTCAAGCATGAGACCACAGAGACAGAGAGCTCTGCAACAGTTGTTTTCACATCCTCCCCTCTCTCCCTCGGCCCTCCCCTCTGCTCCAAGACCCTCTCAGAAAGAGGCAGGGAAGATAAAGCATGTCATTATTCTATTAAAGACCTACAATTTTTGTAATGGGACTTGCAGTGGTCGGCAGAAGTGCAGGCAGCTTCTTCAATATCCTGGACATTATTTGCTCGTTTAGTTAAATGATGTTTCTAATTCCCTCATAATTACTTGTAATGAGGCTGTCTCCCTCGTTTTGATGCGGCTACATCTTAATACAGCATGGCATTCTTTTTTAGGGATAATTACCTCTCATGAGGCTGTGGAGCAAGGCTGGGGTTTGTTGTGCGCTGCACACGTGGCAAATTGGCTTGTTTCCTGCCATCTTGTCTTCCTGCAAATTGGTAAATTAAGTTTCTCGGCTGGAGCATTAGAACTGTTAAGTTTGCTTTCTCGGCTCCTTCAAATGATTGGCTTCACTGACAGAGAGATGCCGCATATTCTCTGTTTAGTCTCGTTAACGTTGTACGCTTTACAGAGCTGAATATTGGAGCATTAAGAGAAAAACTGTTATAAACACAGTTTTAAAATAATCTGGGAATGTAACCCAGATCACAGGGGAACACAACGCGTGCTAATTCCTTAAGGCAAAACATTACATTCATGCTTTATTATTAAGCCAGTGAGTCTAAACTTTAATCCAATTTTACCGAGAGACAAACCTCAACATTGTTTTGGGAAAAGAAAAAACAGTTGGAATGCAAATTAGGTCAATTTGTCATAGCGCTAAAAGACACCAGTGGTGCCATAAAATGTATCTGAACTGCCGCTGTGTCAAAAAAAAAAGGTACTGAAGCAGTTCTGTAATCTTCCTCTTGATAACATTATCAGGAGAGCTGCGCATTACCTTATATTGTGGGTTATAAATAACCTTTTTATGTGCAAAAGTTTAAAAATGCTATAGAAATGCAGAATTTAAGCTTACGATGGATTTTCCCTTCCTGTTTCCCATCAGTTAGTAGACCTGTCTGTGCTGTCCCTCTGAAATGATCCAGCTGCTGTACTCCAACCGCAGCCATTGCAGGGTTGGGTGAGGGGTTTTTATTTCTAAGTGCTGATGTGTCGCAGACAGTTTGGCTCTACAAGGGCCTGTTACACGCCGATTAAAGAGAGGGAAGGAGTGCTCCCGCAGGGCGGCCTTGTACATTTACCCTGACCACAAAAAGGTCTAACGTTTACGCCCTGGTGCTGACATGACCTTCAAACAAGGTCCCTCTGCTGCCTGGGTGGATACTGGAACTGTCTGGAGCCCTGCAGTGGACCTAACAGACAGACAGGAAGAAATCATATCTTTTATATCAGGAATGCCCTGTCATATCCTGGGAAGTGAGAAGATATGGCTTTTATTGGAAAATACAAGAAAGGATAGTTATTTTTTGCACTTTTATGGCAATATGTGATTGTGATTTTATAAAAGCCTTTGTCAGATTCACTGAATGTTGGAACATGATATGACAATATTCTCGCCATTAAAATCCCCTACACTGAACAAACTGACACACATAAAAGACACTAAATAATTCAGATCCAAATCCAGTCCGCAGTCATCTATTGGTGGATGATAAACATATCACTGCTTATTGTTTTTATTAGTGGGAGCACAGGCATATTCTCAAGTGATACCTTTGTCTTTTCTGGGCCAGTGATCCATTTGTTATGAGATATGACATTGAGGTCTTCTTAACACGGAGAGTTGCGATCTCTTTGTAAGGACCAAGTGGTATCTTTCAGCTGCAGGGGTCTCATGTATAAAGAGATGATCTATCACTTCAGTCTGAGACTGACTGCTGATCACATAGCCTGCAGTGCAGCAGCAGGCAGTACAATGAAAGCAGCACACTATCACCTGACAGCTAATTAGGGATCACTCCCCTGGAAGGGAATACATTGTCTTTGAGGGAATGAGGGAAAGAAAGCAAGAGGTCACTGAAATCTGTGTGAAGTGTCAGTCAAAGCCACAAGACACCTGCAATTTCTAAAGGAAATTTATCAAAGAGCGGACTTCTGGATGTCTGGTTATCTTTGTTCTAAACAATAAATAACATCTAAATTATAGGCCGTTTTAGTTTTTCTGTCCTGTTCCCTACACGAGTGAACTCAAGTAAGAACTTCATACTGTATCTAGACATTCATACAGTCCTTTTTAAATCTCAGTGTTCAGCAACAACAATTCTCCCCAATTTTGTCTGCTAGTATGGCCATATTTATGGCAGTGAGTGTGTGTGCTTCCATATGCACAGTCAGGAGTGTCAGTCTATGGCTTATATGAGAGACCTGGGATTTCTTTGAAAACACATTTGTAACCATTAGTTGAGTGTAAGGTTTCATCTGCAGAGTGCATCCTCTGGACTGGTGTCAGAGTCTCTGTGAGGCTCTGTGGCAGCCTCTCTTGAAGGGACTGCACTGATAGAAGGAGGATGGAGGTGGTGGCTGGGGGGGAAGAGGAGGAGGAGGAGGAGGAGGAGGAGGGGGATCACTGGAGCCTATGCGTCCCACCAACAATGCATCACGGCAGGCAGGGTGTAACCCGAGCCCCCCCTCTGGCCCTGGTGTGGCCTGCCACCGTGCACTGCCTCTCGGCCCCTTTTGCACCCCCAAGATGCTTTTAAAGAGATTTGGCTGGTGAGCGACTGGTTCTTCAAAAGAATCGTCATCACATTAGAAAGGAATTAGCCAGTCCTAAGGCCAAGGATTCCCTGACCTGACTAATTCTGCACCTCTAAGCAATCCGTCTCATGCCTAGGCGACTGGCAAGGCACGTTCCCGGTGTACAGAGGAGGAGGTGCTTTAGCAGGGGAGATTCCAGTCGTCCTGCAGGTGGACAAACTTTGCATAGGTGCTCGGGAAAGGTTACTGGATAATCCATCAGAATAACATCTGCAGGTAAACTTGAAAGATGTCTAATGAAATATGTGAAAGTATAACTTTATGTAAAAAGGATTTATAATGAAACAAAGTCTAATTGCTGGTTGTACTACATTAACAGATATATTAATTCAATGTATTTATTTAAGAATTTAATAAAAAAAAACATTCTGAATTTACTTTGAAATTAATTGATAATACAATCTAATTTATTTGCTAAAATCTTTCTGAAATCTTGAATGCAGGCTTCCATTAACATAATTTCTTCAGTTCAGTCCTTAGAAACCATTTCAGCACTTGGCCACCTGTTCTTCTAAGCCTGAAGGGCTCACTGGCAACAACCTTCCCTCTCACTATTTAGACAAACTAATCTGATTGGGGAAAAGAAGGAGGTGGGGAGGGGCAGAAACTTACAAACCACATGCTGCAGGGTGGGACTCGACACCACCTCTTTTCCAGGGTCTCTGATCGTTAAGGAGCTACTTAGTCATCAGCATGATCAAGCTAACACACAGTAGGAGGAACAGTGAAACAGACAAAAGAGAGAAAACACGTAATACTCCCAGTGGCATACGCAAACTAATTTCAACACATTTTAAAAATCTGATTGGGTTACAAATGTACAAATTTAATTACTATTTTGTTTCAAATGCACAAATGCATGTGAGGAAGTTTAATTTTTTTTTTTTTTTTTACATTTCATATAGTACTTCACTATTTAATCCTTTTCTATACATCAAGTGTGTGAAATATATGGTAGTTTAAAAGACACACTTTAAGATCATTAGCATTGATCTGGAAAGACACCGGAGAGTGTGTGAAGTAAAACACACACTTGTTAAACCAGCATGACCCAAGCAACTTGCCAGTTAGGAAGTGGTCCATCATGTCAAACTCATTTGCAAAGAAAGGGATTAACCCTTAAGGTTCGAAGGTCGGGATCAAAGGGTGTCCCCCTTGGGACCGCACGGAGAGCCTTGGAGAAACACAGATCTCAAGCTATTGTAAAGGAATCTTCTAATTACAATAAATCTCCACTGCAAGGTAAAGACAGAAGTGCTTAGTACAGTGGCTATATGATATCTCTTTCCTGAGGGACTGCAGGTAGTCTATAGATGTCTGGACAGAAGACTGATAGGAGAGAATGGTTGCCACCAGGGTAGTGGCCTGTCATTTGCCCAGGTCAGAACCTCAGTGAATGATCACAGGTTTCACAGCTCGGGCTGACCAGCACCTCTGAACTTTTATAGCCTCTGGTGTGTAATTGGGTCTTTGACCTTGCCCACAGATTAGTATCAGTATCAGTCCTAGTACTGGATTTAACTCTTAGTTCTCTTCTTTTAATGTTTTGTTTTCACATGAAGGCATGTCATGGTTGGGTTCCTCTCAATAAGAACACTCTTGAAGTTGGGATTTTAGGTCTCTCATGTGAGCTCTTGTGATTGGTTTAATGTTGCACTCTGATCTCTTCGGTCAAGTGATGGTTGATATTCCAGTAGGCACTATTTTAAAATCAGTGCCTCATGACAACCCTATGTGGATATGGTTAGGCTTAAGAAATGTTAGATTTTTTTTAGATCTAATTACAGTAAAACAAAACAATATTTTGCACTATGGCATAAAAGGGGACCACACAGCATCCTACCTGGCAAGGTAAAGTTAAAGCCCTAAAGATTTATATTGATTTGTCTATGAGATGGCTGTGGGGAACTCAGTGGCTGTACGTTCGACAGTTTTTCCCTCTACATATTGAATATCGCTTGCAGAACAACCTTCTTTGTTCCTTCTTTACGTAAAGTTGTCTGACACTCTCTGTGCTTTCCAATGAGCGCTACTGTTGGCCAAAGGGGTGGAGAGAGGAAAAGGAGGGGAGAATAGTAGTTTGTTCTTCCTGCAATTAGCATTCACGGTTAGCTAAGCAGAACTAATGCAGCGAATCTTTGAGTCTCACGTTACCAGTCCTCCACTGTTGGAGTACCTGCAGGCCAGATTAAACTATAGCAAGACGACAAACCCCTGTGTATCCATTACAAGTCTTTTATTATTAGCTGTGTTATTGGTAATTCCTTTTGAATTGCCATGACAAAAACTATGCGATGGCTAAGACGGGCTTCAAAAAAATAGGATACTGCATGGGTGTGGATAACGTGCTAGTGATACTGTAATTTTGAAAACAAACTGAGAGTAAGAGTTACGCCTGCACTGCTGTGGTATTGTTTGGCAGCGCTGACGGAAGGCGTAACTCCCAGCGGCGCATTTTGATCCGGCCTGTTTTAAGTGATGGGCTTCCCATGACAACAGTTAGCCCTGTCACACGTCAGAATAAGAGGCATCTGCCCTCAAACGTCAAACCCTTCTCGACTTCATTCATATTTTATGGCCCTGTCTTTCTCATCTATTTTTTTTTTCCAATCTTCAACCCATCTCCATTCAGAGATCAATTGGGTCAATTACTTTTTACTCATGAAAGCAGCAATTTGCATTTTTGCCATGCAACATAAATATAAAAGTTAGCGAATTCAATCAATTCAGTAAATATTATGTTGCAGGAGAAAATGAGAAATGAAGACTTGTCTCGGGCTCGTCTACAGTATGTTCTTTAGCATCTAAGTCAAAACCGAAAGATCTGATGGCTCCCTTTTCATGTGGGGCAGGATCAGGGTATGGGCTATGTGTGTCAACATTATGGAATATGGATGAAACTGTGGAGATCTCACGAGTTTTCAGTGACACAGCAAAATAGCCACTTAGTACACCTTGTCGTGCAAGAAAATGTCACAATGCAGTTTTCGCCTCAAGGATTTGTGTTCTTGTTGGGCATTGTAGTAAAACACCCTTGTCTTGTCTAATAAAATTAAAAATTGTATGTGTGTGTGTGTGTGTGTGTGTGCGTGTGTGTGTGCGTGCGTGTGTGTGTGTGTGTAGTGGGTGAAGCAAAATAGTGAGAAAACCAAAAAGAAGTACTACAGTTTAATTAGAGGAGAATCAATGTGTCAGGCTAATGCTCTTCCATATTTTTCTTCATTTGCTTCTCCTGAGTATCTTGATTTGCTCTGTTTATCCTCAGCTAATCATTATCAGTTCTCTGAAGTGCTGTCTTATCAGTTACAAACAGGTACAAGCAGCACAAGTGCTCCCAATTGATTCACTAAAGGCCCCCAATGTGACGAAGGCCACTGTCTAGTCGCACGGAGCCCAAGAAGAGACACTGCTCAAAATCAATAATTCTTCTTGTGTCACTGGCTCTACTAAAGTCCACACTTCTTGTAGCCCAGCATTGATGATATTAACTGCATAAGTTGTTTTATGCAATATGAAACCCAAGTGATGTAAATATAGTTTGAGTGCACTTTGAAAAACTGGTGTTATGCTGGGCTACTGGAATTGATCTGGATATATGTTTGATTTTATTTTCCACTTTTTTTGGGTCACCACTTCTTCCACAAATGTCTCCTCTTTGGCTTTACCTGTGCTATATTGCAATTCTCTGGTCTATTATTGTAAGGGACTAAAATATGCTTTTCAGTAAAAAAAAAAAAAAAGAAAAAAAAAAAAAAAAAGAAAATAATTTTTAAAAAAAAAAAAAGGCAGAAATT
>VURO01044124.1:58915-74762 GCA_015108175.1 Pelvicachromis taeniatus | reverse complement strand
AAGTAATAGTTGTTGCAACAATCAATGGGCAGTAATTTCTGGAAAAGGTTATGGCACATTCTACCAAATGGTTAGAGGCAGTTTCATTTAATTAATGTTGTAGTCTGTGTTTGACGTACATGGTTTTAGCAGAAAATTGATAATGCTGCTGGACAGCCAGGCTCAGAAACCTGGTGCTATTTGCAGGGGCATTTCAGGGGAATCTTGTTGCAGCATATGGATTTTAAAAATAATCGCATTTCACTTCTATTGCCTGGTGGACACAGCTTGACTCTGTGATTTAGTTTTAACCAGAACCTGACCAAATTTGACTAAACACAGAGATTTGATGGGTTTTCCGAAATATTCCGTGAATATGTTTTGAAGATTGAGGTACAACTCCAAGTGCTTCTGTCTCTCACTTCCATATTTCTGTTTGTATCACCATGTCTCCTTGTTGAACCACGGCTACTTCCCTCTACTTGATGTGCAATCTAAATAAAAAAGATTGTAATATAATAAAGGACCCATAGTCCCTACTTATACAGTGCTTATTGAGTGGAACATTGAGATTTATATAACTCCTCTCAATGAGAGAGAAAAGGAGTAAAAGAGGGAAAGAGTATTTCTCCATGATTGCGAGGGGGGTTTAAGGTTACCAACTAATTTCCCAGTCGTTACTGCCGACAGTGCCACATCCGGCTTCCTCAGTGTTTTTCAACGGGGAACAGTACAATCTGTTATACTGGAGGGATCATCAGCTCTTCCTCAACCAATGATTACAAGTAATTACCTGTTTTTCGCTCCCTCCATCCATCCCTCCTCCTCTATCTCTCTGTCTCTCTCTCTCTTCTCCTTTCTCCCTTGAGCTATTACCCTAACTGGCTGTTGTGGAGCAAAGAGGAGGTGTGTTGAGAACAAGGCAGGCTTTTATGGACTCCCCACCAGCGCCACTCCACACCGCTCCATTTTGAAATTATCGGGTCCCCTTGCTTTTGAAGTCTCTGTAAGCGCACCCTCCTATTTACGAGATGGCTGTGTACTTAAAGGTCACAGATTGATCAAGAGGTCCTAAAGATGGCCTTTTCACTGAAAGCACTGCAATACTGTGGCTTCCACGGGCCACATCTGTAGGGAAAAAAGGAAAATAAAATGTATCACTCCCCCAAAGTCAGGCATATTCAGACTTTAATGTACAATTCCATTTACCCTGGAAAATGCCACAATTGAGTATGGAATTCACAATGAGCACAGCAATTTATCAGTGCTTTTTTGTCCATTTCTGCTGGCTCGGGCTTAAGAATATTTTACTTACTGATTACCTGCAGGTCATTTTATAAATGTGTCAGACTCCAACTTTGTTTGAACATGAGACCTTCACTCCATTGTTTTGTCCATTTTAAAAAATGCATTTGACACACTCACAGGAAACAGCAGCATCAATATATTTGACAGTGTCTATGCTAAAAAACAACAATGATCCGCCAGCAGCACACTGAATTCTATAACCCAGTATGATTTTATTGTAAAACTCCCCAGTTAAATAATTTTACACATTCCTGGATATCTATAATTATTTTTGTCTTCTTCTTATTTTTTTAAAATTAATCAAGAATTATCTCTAATTCCCAGATCTATGACGAGTTTGTTTCACTTTTCTTAAAGCATTAATACAAAACAGGTGTAACAGTTTTTATTCTTTACAATATTTTTTTGTCATTAACCAAAGCATATTGTATTTTCCACAGCAAAAATAAATATATAATTTCTAAGAATAATGACAAAGCCCCTTATGGAGACTGAAAAAAACCCTACAGATTTGTGAATTGGTTTGCTTTCTGTTTTTAGAAAATCAGCAATACATGTTAATGTACGCTATCAGTTTATGTTGCTATGTTATGCTTTGCTGTCTACCTAGGAAATGTTTTTAAACACAGGTAGGTGTTACAGATACAAAATAGTGCTCAGTGTCACTGACAGACGTAACTGACTTTAATCTATGAAGCTTTTTATTTTTCTGGTAAAAGGTCCCAAAAGGTCAAGGTGAGGATTTTTTTTTTTTGAAGAATCTTGTGTTACCTGACAATAACGCTTGCTTTACTGCCTTTTGGATTACCACAGAATACACTTTATGTTCCTTCTGATGCATAAAAAACATTAATATGTTCATCCAATCATTGTATACTGCCAGTTGAGAGACCTCTCTCCCCGCAGAATAAATAGGGTAAAGGAAAGATGATGTGTCACTTTATGTGATGCATTTCGTACTCATTGCTCATTTTAAAAGGCTGAGACCAGCATCCAGTTCTTGGTTTTGATCACACTCTGGCTGTTCTGCCTGCCTGTGACAGGTGATATTAGTTGTGTCTCAATCTATGGTGTTATAATCTGAACCTGCGATAAGGCACACCAATTCAAGATCAAGGCAGCATCATCAGTATAAAATTCATTAAAACAACCCATTAACTTAACTCAGGTTTAGCAGAAACTATCAAAGCCACGGGACAACATCTCATCCTAAAAGCTGCATTCATTATAGGTCCTACAGTCACATTCAGCCACAGCTGAGGGCGTACTGATTATCTCTGTATTCACAACCACTGGTGGTGCCTTTTGTCCCTTCTGCTTCCCCTCACCCCTAACCGGTCGCTGTAGATGGCTGCCCGCTCCCTGATGCTAGTTCTGCTGGATGTTTATTCCTGTTATAAGGGAGTTCTTTTATCCCACTGTCACCAAGTGCATGCTTATAGAGTGTTGTCTCATTGTTGGGGGTTTCTCTGTATTACTGAATACAAATGATATTTCAAAAAAAATATATATATATATTTTTTTAACCCAAACTCCCAATCTGATTAGAGATAATGTCACTAATAGAAGACCAATCAAAATAAATCATCTATGCGTTTTCATTTAAATGTATTTATCTAGCAATACCTGGAATTTACCCACTCGTATCACAAGCAAGAAATGAATCAGTTCCAGGCTTTAACTATTTAAATCCTAATGGCATGTTTTTTTTGTTTTGTTTTTTATCATACCAACAGTTATCACCTCATATGAATAGTTCTTCCTATAAAACAAATGAACAAAACTGTGTTACCTTATTGGAAAGATGGCATTTTAGAACAAAAAACTTAATAAACCAGTAATGTATATGATTATGCCATTCTATTACTTTATTTCAGTAGAGTTTATCCAAAGAGGACAGAGGGACTCAGACAGAGAACCACGGCTGATCCCAGTTGTATTTTTGTTTTATTAATGTAATTCCCTGAATCAAAGTGTTTGTCTGAGACTCACTCGCCCAGAACACCAACATGTCAGCACGAGAAAAACAAAAAGCTGTTCAAAGGCATGCAAGCTTTGTTCATCATAACAGTCTCAAACTTAACTCACTCTGTTATTATTATTGATAGTCAGTGCCTTCAGCATGTCTTATTAGCCCACTGGGGATGAGAAACAGCCAGGCAGCACAATGCCAATTTAACTCTGTTTTAAAATATGCACGCAGGATGGGTACCTTGGCAGCAGCGCTGACTCTGAAATGTTATTGATTGTATCACTCGTTGATAATATGATGCATGTCACATTTGACAACGATATAAGAAGAGGGGTCAGAGCTGTAGGACTAATGAAACTGTTTTGCGAGGGCAGAACGGAGAGATGGATGTTGTTTTCTACAACATTAACCTTGCAAATGGCTGCCAGAGAGCAGCTATGTCTCACGCCACACGTGCGCGCACACTCACGCTGTCAACTCTGGCAACTTCCTGATGGTTGACATTAACACCACGCCAAAAATCTCAAACCATTAAAAACACCTGTACTCATGCAGGGAGCTAAAATGAAGCCATATATTTCCAAATAAATGAAAATCTTATTAGCATCACAACAACGCTCGTGGCAAAATACTGGGTGATTTGAAAAGTGTCTCCTGCTGTCTGCTAGCGGGGATGACAGATGAGGTAAGGACGATGTAAAGGGATTGGTGTGGAGAAGGGTTGGGGTTGGGGTGTTCGGAGTGGCTGCAAAGAAACACACCCTGAGTTAAACCCCTTCAAAATGAGTAATCTTACATAATAATATCCTCATGTGTCTTGATAAGAGCAAACCCTGAACAAGCCGACAGCATTCATCAGCATATCTATGAAAACCCACTAACAATGTTATGGATCCTGAAGGCAGCTATATCCATGGCAAATATGCTCTGTGAACCTCTGATTTGGAAAGTATATCTTTAACGACACCATTACCAGTGGCTAGCACGATTACTGCATCCACAGCAACAATCCTCACAAAATCCATGATGTGAAACTACATTAACGCAGCTCCCATTGGCTCAGGATGTTGCTGTGCTGTTACACAGATGTACAGGCTACAAAGTCAAACAACCAAAGGCATTAAATGGTCTCTACAGACTGCATGGGCTATCCACTATTGTTTTAACTGGGAGGTAATTAACTGACTTTGTCAATAGGTGGGATGGAGAGCCAGTCTGCAAGGTGTTTATAGGTCCCAAGAGTCATTTCTGGGGTGAGGGGGCAAAGCAGAGCTCATCTATCCAAACTCAATGACCTGACAGATACTCAACTAAAGACTCACACTCATATCAATTATTGATGAGATAAAAGAGACTTTATTTAGGGAAAAAAACACTGCTGTCACCACTGCACAATTTGAATGATACAGATTTGTCTGTGTGCTTGACTGAATGTGCCCATGTATGATACATGTTTGTTGGAGGACGTGTTTGAATGTGCACAACCGTGTGGGTGTGTGTTAATCAGACATACTGAATGTGCACCCTTTTTATTTTCTAACACTCTGTATGGAAAGGTGCTGCGAATCAGTAAATGGCTCCCTTTGCTAATCATCTCTGCTGTAGCAAGGGAAAAAGGGAGAGATAAATGTTTGAGTGGAGAGGTTGAGGGCGTCTCTTTCAGACCTGCCCCTGCTGTCTGTGAATAAAAGCCTGAAAAGGAGCTACGACGACAGGCTAGAAGTGAGTCCAACTGGGCTTTGAAAATGCTGCCTCTTCTCCAGGCCTTGGTGCTAATGCATCTGACTCAAAGGCTGTAAGCCAGTGAGAGAGAGAAAGGCGGGAAGAAAGAAAAAGAGGAAGAAAGGGGTTGAGAGACAGGGAACTGGTGCTACAAAGGACAAAGAACTCCAAGGTGTGCACTCGGTATTCAGTAATTGGTAAAAGAAGCTTCATTTCTTACAGTGATTTCCTGTCTTTTTACCGTCTCTGACAACCGTGATGCTTTTAATAGGGGTATGAGTAGGGGCTATTCTGTACGTCCACACCCCCCTCCCCTCGAGTCCCCTCGAACACCAACCTGTCTGGCTGCTCGGTGCTCAGCCTGACCACCCCTCCCGTCTCCTTCTCTCTTCACAAAATAGAAAAAGAAAAAAGCATTAACCATATTCTTTCCGTCATTCTCTCTTTTTGAATACCTCAAACCCCTTTAGCTTTAATCATTTCTGGATCAGGCTCAGTCCAAATAAGCCAAGCCATTTTCTGCACTCAATTACTCCCTTAACAGCATCAAAAAGAGAAAGGATTCAGGTATAGTGAGGAGAGAAAGAGGGTGAGAGGGAGAAAATTGTGAAGCATCTTCATCCGCCGAAATGCTTTGAATGCTTCGAAAGGCTTTCTTTTTTAATGAAAAACCAGTAATAAGAGATGGTTCTGACTATAACAAAATGTTTACTGTCTGTTCGCTAGCTGTGAGCTCTTCACTCTCCCCAGATAAATTGTTGAAGAGGGAGAGGGGGAATAAAGGCTTGAAGAAATGGGCCTCCAAATTACTACATTTCCACCGTATCCTACTTTCATTACCAAGGAAAATATATCAGAAGGTACTTCACTCCGAAAGGTATTTTAATAATACATTACTTTTCTCATAACTACTCTTAACCTTTAGATACAATGCATTTTGGATGAATGCATCTGTCACAGCTTGGTGTTCAGATAATGAGACATCCAAATCTTATTTACTGTTGTCTGCCTGAGCAAGATATTTCGCACATTGTACTGTGTGGCTGGCCCTTATGCAACCATATATGGCATATGTATATATATATAACAACTCAGCCCAAACTATAAGCCTGAATGAACTGAATGAAGGGGCAGTTCCATCCATAGCTTCGGGGTATTTCATGAAATGTATGCAGAAAGTGCATCTAAATAGGTTCCTCTTTTTCATGAAGTAGCACTCAATCTATAAGCACGGGCTCCGGGCTTGAAAATGCTGCCCTGTTTTTCCTCATTGCCCAAATTGCCCACATTGTTCTAAATGCCCGCCAGTAGATACAAATCAAGTATGAAATGTGTGAACACCAACAGAGGTCAATAAAGCATGTCCACAGTAATATAATGTGATTGATTTTTCTCTGAAGCTCTTTCTATACTGGATTCTGCAGTGTGCACATTGCCGATGATAACACAAAAACTGCTGATGGTTAATCATAATGGCTCAGGGTGAGCACTTTACTTTCATACTCCCTCCTTCTCATACCCTGCGCTCATTTCCCCTCTTAGCCAGCTGATGGCCAGTAAGGTCAACATGACATGCATGCATCCCAGAACGCCATCCATACAGGCAAGAGCGGAAGCCGCTGTTTGGGTGCCTCACAAAGAGCCTCTACTGGCACTGGTAGTTTCTCTCTACAGTCTCTCATTATATCAGTAGTGATGCAATGGGGGCTGAGGTCGCACACTGAGCGCAGGGTGGCCGCTTTTCTAGGGTCCTCAACAGAAAAATAATATCTTTGCCTGCCAGAGGAATGCAAACAGTAAACAGAGAAAGTAAACAGGCAGATGTGAACCTCTTGTGCTGCAATCAATACCCCGCTCTGGACCACCAAAGGAACAATTCCATCAAGTGCCCACATGTTCTATTTTAAGTTACTTTTTATGTTTTGTTATTCTTGACAAAATGTTACAGTGTCATCCTGTTTTATGCACTGTTTAATGAAATTGTTATCTTCAATTTGAGTCAGGAAGTTGTGTGCTTGCTGCAAACAAATCTGAGGATTACACATATTCTTCCCCTAATTAAGGCAAATTACAAAAACACAGGGGATGAGTGCAGGGGTAGTATATTGCGTTGGAGTCTAATAGGTTACTTTGGTATTAAAGCTGGCAAAGAGAAGTTATGCATTTGGGCTATGAAAAGAAAGCATCTGCAATGTCTCTGCAAAGCACCTTTTAAAAACATACTCAAAATTATAGCTCTCTTCTTTGCTAAGATGATCATTTACAGCACACGAACAAAGCTGCCAGCTATCTAGGGTGTTAATTAAATCTGGATGCCTTTTAATGCATTTAAACACCCACTTTATATTGTCCGCTCTTCATCTGTCCACAACGTATTTTACCATTCCCTTATTATGCTCTTTAAAGAAGAAAATCCGGGCCAAATGAATGTTCACAGAGAAGAACAGAAGCTTTGACTCTTAATGGGCATGTTAGCACGGCAAAGTCGCTAATGGACGATGCTAATTATCACAAGCTTGGAAGGTCTCACAAAGGGAGTGGATCAATATGTGATGCGCTTGTTCTGCTCATTCATAGATGTTGGATGATGACATTCGCTCGCACTAGACAAGAGTGCATTGTATGGCTGGGATGATGGCAATGACTGGGAGGGTGAGGACCAAGAGTGTTCTGCTCTTTCATTTCCAACGTGTGTTGGCTAATGCTTACATAAAGGCAGACAACAGGCGGGGGGAAGAGCAATGTGTGCTGGTGGATAAAGGAAAACGAGAGCCTCAGTCTTAATGAATGTGGTTGTAGAAAAGATGTAAACAGGTAGCGCCTAGAGAGAAAAGTAGTGCAGGAACTCTTGAAGATGTGTTAGTCATAATTTTTCATAAGCCACAGCACATGCTCAAATTCTTTTTCAAAAAATATAAGTTGTTCATTGTGATCATTGATTGATCCTCATAGAGCTATATGTGTAATTAAAGTGATATGCATTTACCTTTCATCTACACGATAGATCAGGATTTCCATGTTAATGTCATAAATCTATGAATGCAAGAATTTGATTGGTTAAGATGGTGCATTTGCCATATTTTGACACTTGTTCATGCCATTTTCAAACCTACTTGTTTTCCAGATTTATAGTGCATCTGCACAACTGCAATCTGCCAAGTAACCATGTCTTAAAATTTTTTTATCAGGTAGCAAATCCACCCCCAAACCGGAACCAAACTGAGTCCAGATAGACCTTTGTTGTTCTTTACATTGTCTTTCTTGACCTCAGCAGAATAAACCTTTTTGAACACTTCTGTTTTATTGTAATCTGTAATACTAGTCCCAAAGCCAGGGTAGGTGTAGGGTGGGCATACAGCCAAAACAGACAAGTGAACATTCAAACTGAAACATCTGAACAGGTAACTGGATCCCATACAACTTTGGGGGTAATTTGGACATGGTGTGGCACACTTTCTTAGGGGCAATATCCTGCTCTGGACCCCCTCCTCCTTCCTTCTCGTCCCAGAGAGACCCATTGATCCACTGTCTGGTGAGCCCTGTGTCTCCAGTATCAGGATAATTCCAGGTGGGATTGGTTTTCCCTTGTTACCTTGTAGTTGGGAGCCCTATTCCTGCCCCTTCCTAATTCTCTCCGCCTTAATGTCCCAATGGCAGTGGACACGGCTAGCAGACAAGAGTTTCTTTGTCCCTTGTTTGTGGCAGGAAGTAGAAGAAATTGAGTTGGGAATTGAAGAGAAGTATCTGAAAGGTCTAAAGAGGCAGCTTTTTCTTTATCAACAACATGCAAAAGTACTAAAAAAAAATAAAAAATTGTGAAGGCATGCCATTGTACTGTATGAAGTACCTGAAAATCCACGTGAAAAGTTCTCTCAGTTCTCCAAAGTCATATTGCCGAGACTGATTTTTGTGTGACTGAAGTGCGATGCTTCCTGTGAATAAAAAAAAAAAGACAACATTTTTGTTATTTACTCACAGCATTTTTACATTATTAATTTTAAAATGTTATTAAAAGAAGACTGAAAGTTTCAGTATTTCGTAATACGTCTTTGTATTCACAAGTTAGATTGCTATTCTACACACTATTATTGGTAATTCTCTACTACAAAGTTTCAGGTAAAGACCAGTGTTTAGGTTGTTACTCCAAAAAGAAGTAATGTACAACAAAGTACTTGTTAAAGTAACAAGTAAATTGTTATACTACTTGTTGAATTACCTTTTACTCTGTAACATTACCTGAAATGCACTGTCACATTTTCCAATTAACAATATGCACCCACAGGCCCACACACTGACACAAATCTCTAACTTAATAAAGACACACCATGCACTCTTGTTCTTCTAGTATTTCATTTGAAAAACAAAACAAAGTTAAAAAAAACAAAAAAACCCAAAGAGACTTTGGTGCAATCACCGGCGATTCTACTGCAGAGACAGCTGCATGTAGAAATAGAGGCTACAAAGCTATGCTTAATTCGGTGAGCATATACTCGCCTTTAAAAAGCACGTCTCAAGTGATAAAAAAGTTAAAGTTGGGTGAACATATATCTTTAGGTAAGATAAGGTATCTTTGGATTGCTTGGATTAAGTTGGGGTTGAAAACATATTATGACCAAAATCTTCCTAT
Source organism: Pelvicachromis taeniatus (assembly GCA_015108175.1). Lineage (NCBI taxonomy): Eukaryota > Metazoa > Chordata > Actinopteri > Cichliformes > Cichlidae > Pelvicachromis > Pelvicachromis taeniatus. The sequence continues at coordinate 65,154 of VURO01044124.1, read as the reverse complement.
AAGTCAGTCTCACCTGTTGAACATGTGCTTAGTTTTGAGGCATTATCTAAATTATGACAAAAAGGCCATGTGTGGAATCACCAAAGAAATGTCAAAGCTATGCTATCATCTTTGCTTTCCTTACATTCACAAATTTCCTGGAATTCTCAAATTTCCTGGCATCTACCAGGTATATAAATAAATAAAATCTAAATAATTTTCAACATTTTATTAGTTTGTACATAAACAAATATTCTTATTCCTTTACATGTGACTTGCAATGAGGAAATTTCATAGAAACAAAATTAAAAAAAAGAGCAAGGGTTATATGGCCTAAATATTGTTTCATCTTTAGAGGTAGAATGTATAGATGAGTGCTAACAGTACAATGACTCTCTTAAAAAATATAGTTATTTTCCAAAATAAGAATTTGGGCTGCCTGTGACACTGGACATCTCTTTTATCCTGCTCTTCTTTGCTCTTGCCCCCCAAATAATGCCACAAGAGCTTTCTATACAAAAGTTCCCAGCACACAGGCAATTCTTATTTTCCTTTCATTGTCCCTGCTGGACAACACAAACAAGCAAACAAGCTTGAAAGCGCATCATTTCATTTCCATATAGATGAAATGTGTGCAATGAAATAAGCAAGTGTCCATTTGTACACAAGGCACAATGGTTTTCATCTTGATGCTTCAGTATTGTTCGAAGTGCTCCATGAATTACCTGAACAAAACACTAGATAGGATACTATTCACTGCATTGAAATTCTCAAAGGGTACTAATAGATTTTGCCAGTGTCCGAGCACTTGAGACATGAAAGAGGTTAAAGCAACACTGGAACTGAGATGATAGTACCCCTCTTCATTCATTCCTATTTACACCACATGTCATTATACTCACTTATCCACACTTGTGAGTGTATCCAGTTCCTTTTGGGTCTTTTACTATTTAGTGTATGTGCAGTCTAGGAAAGATTATCTATGGATCAAATTGTAAAGCATACGTGAACTCTTTATCCCCACTGAGAATCAAATATCTTTAAGACTGAAGGCAACCTTGCAACTCAAATAGCAACTGATATTTAGCAAGTTTTATCAAAACAGGAAACACCAAGTTGTTGTGGCAAATGGTCCAAAACAACATCTGCTTATGCGGAAGAGTTAAAGCTCTGAAATTATTCCATTAAAGAAGGAAACGGTGTGAATTTGACTATGCTGGTGTAGCCAAAATATACAAGAAATTCCAGCATTTACAATGCAAAACAAGTGGGCACATCACGGCACAACACATATTTTATGTAATTTGCACCAAATATTCCCCTCTGATGTCTTAGTCAACAATACAATTCACCGTTGACTATCTGAACTTGGGCAAATTAACAATGCGCACCACTAATAACTTCAAATAAAAAGCATGCAAACTTCTGGTCATGCTCCTGAGCTAATGCACCTTATTTGGGCTTGAATACTGTTCCTACACTAAAAACTGACACTTTTTTCTATGTTATAGACGGAGATCCATCTCTCTTCCTTGTAATGGGTCCTCAATATTAGAACTGGATTTGACACAAAAGCTGCTGCTTGCTCTCTGTACAAGTTTGAGGTGTATGGACAAGCAGACAGAAAAAGGATTTCAGGGTAGCATAAGTAGTAGTGAAGATAAGTAGCAGAAGCACAACAATTTGCAAAGAGGTTCACAGGGAGTTGACCTTGAATTAGATTGCTTCTGAATCATTTTTCTCACAGACTGGCTAAGAGCCTCAAAAACACTGCTTGAAAAAACACAAATCATATATTTTCCATTCATTTTCTTAACTGGACAGGTTATAATTGTGGGGCGTCTATGTCTGTTGAATGTAGCAAGCACAGTGGAACAATGGTTAGCACTGCCAGCTCGCTGAAAGAATGTTCTGGGGTGTAACCTTGCATGTGGTCACCGTGCCTGCATTGATTTGGCTTGAATCACAAAAAAGCACAACTTCTGTTGGAGCTATTTACACAGTGAGTTCCCCTTTTTATATGTACTACTTATACTGAGGTGTGGATGTTTTTTGTTTTTTTTACTAAAGGTGTGATTCTTATTGCAACGGGGCATACGGTGGGGCGATTACAGCTCCAGCAGACTTACTTTATAATTAAACCAAAAAAAAAGCCTATAGTGTAGTATATTTTACAGGAAAATATTAAAGTCTTTATTACAGTTACCTGACAGCTTTGGTGAATAATTACACTGCGGCGGAAGAGGCAGAGTAGGTTATACTCCAATTAGAAAGTTGGTGGTTCAATCTCCGGCTCCTCCAGTCTGTATACCAAACAACCTTGGGCAAGATACCAACCCCAAGCTGCTCTCTGATGACTCCATCAGGGAGCAAATGTTCGACAGAAAGGACTTAAGCATGTTAAAGCGCTTTGAGTGCTCAGGTAGAATAGAAGAGAGCTATATAAGAACGGGTCCATTTACCATATATTCAAATTTTGACATGTAAACTATATGAGGATCTTAAGAGAAATGTAACTGTATAGAGGTGAGGTGTTGAGCAGATATAATCACAAAATATTTATGACACCTGTTTTTTTACATGTGCCAATTTGTTGGTTTTCAATTTTTAGTCATTTTGATAATTCATATGTTTAAGGTGCAGGAAGGAAAAAGCAAGCAAAGTCACGCTGAGTGCTGGAACTATTTTCTTTAAGATTACAATTGAAAGGTTTCTGACACTTATTAAGGCTGCAGCAAAGCAAAGCAGTTTGAAAAACATTAAACAGGCAGCCTTTTCAAATGCATAGAAATGCATCACTGGGCACCTGACAACTGAATAGAGCATCCCTTTGGTTGAACCAGTCTGAACAGTGTCAACATGGCAGGGAACACAGGTCAAGTTTTTGTTGTTGTTATTATGTTTTTCCTTTCTTTTTCTTTTTTAACCTCCTGGCCTCCCCATCTATGAGTCTCGCAAAAAATATACATATTGAAAACTAAAATGTCTGAAAGCTATAACGTTCATTTAGTTTGTCTTTAGCAAAGAGCTTTTGCTCTGCCATTTGCACATCTTGGGTGTTAGTGAAAGATAAGGAAATCTGGGGGGAAAAAAATAGGTAAGCACTTAACTAAAAGCCATGTTCTAAATTTTGATGACATTATACAATCCGAACAAAATGACAGACTGAAGTATTGGTGAAATTTTTTTTTTTTTTTTTTTAAAGTTCAGACTTCAGAAAACTATACACAGCTCTGATAGATGGAATGATCAAGGTTTATATTCCTTTGATCTGCACAACCCCAGTTCTTTACCAAACCTCTCAAGACCGGTTTCTGGGCTTACACACACCAGTATCTCTCATCTTATGATGAAAAAGCTTGTGCGGTACACACAGCTAAACAATATTTCACTCCCAGGTTCCAGGTCCCATTTGAAGAGATCACATCGGGACATGAAAGCATTCTTTTTTCCTTATATCCAACCCCATTCATGCTTGCCTGAAGCGCCGATCCTCTGATGGTGGTAAATGAGTTAGAGACAATCCAAGTCTTGGGTAAATGGCGTAGTGAGCTGTTAATGCTGCTCGAGTGGTTGTAACAAAGCACTGAAGAGACATAAAATGCAGAAATCGAAAAAAACACCGTACTGTCTTAGACATGTTGGATGATTGGAGATAAGCACAGACAACACATTAGTGAGACACTCAGAACTGAAGAAAGCCAGCATGTGCATTAAACTGGACTTTAAACTTACCACAGTTTTAGTATCCAACTGCTGACAACAGTTGTTAGTCAGTTTTCATGATTATTGTGGCAATGTCTAATTAAGCATCCCGGGATAAATTATGTTAATGTAACCGTTGAATAACTTTTCTCCTCTCATAAGAGGTTAGTTGTTTTTAATCTCGCCCAATTAGCACATTAAACACAAAGCGCTACAGAACCGAGCAGCACTGGAGCAAATGAGCCCACCAATCTAATTGGGAATTAATGAATGCTTTAAAGTGCTAGAAGCCGGTGCAATTGTGATTCAAAACAAGACAAAATTAATCACAATAATTTCTGGGAAAGAAAGTTAGCATTAACATAATTGAAGCAGAGAGGATAAAAAGGCCACGGCAGCGTAGGGGAGTGTGACGAATCAGTAATACTCTATGGAGGAAATTGTTTGTTATTCCAATTAATTATCCACTGTACTTAATCACCTAAATTGCAACTGAAATCAATTTTTTTTGGCCTTTTTCTCTAGCTTTCATATCACAGAAGATGAACTGTCCAAGAGTGTTTGTTGGTGGGTGGGAGAGAGGTCACTAAATTGGCTGCAATGGGAGCAAAAGAATCTGAGTGTGCTGTGACAAAACACTTCATGTACATGGTTTAATATAATAACTAGCAAGTTTCAAATATGTATGTATTCACTTTTCTCATTCTTTTCCCCTTACTTACTTCTAAAAGCATCATTGCCTTTCAACTTCCTATGGGATAAGATCACACCCAATGCTTATGAATCATCAGCTTGAAAAATTGGAATTCGCTGGCAGCATTACAGCCTTCTGTATATCCTTTATTTTTTACAGTCCCATTGCAGGTATGATAGTCCTGAACAAGCAGCAACATTTATCCTGGACATGGGCATGATTGTAATGATGTTGTGAGAGAATGTATCTGTTGCTTTCAGAGCATCTGTTGCCAATGCAGGCGCAATGGCATTAGCAGCAAAAAGCCATGGAACATTAACCGCTCCCAACAGAACTTCCAGATGGATTTTGTTCTAATGGCATCATTATACGCTAAATTAAAAGGCGGGTAAATGGAAGTGTAAAAATTTAAATGACTGAGGAAAAAAAAAAATCTCTCAAGCTTGAGCTGTCTTTAGTGGAGGCCTCCGACAGAGAGATTGGGAGCTGAGCCATGCAATGAGTGTTAATCATACGCATATATAAAATAGTAATGAAGAAATGAATAGTACAGTAGGGTTGCAGTACACATTACACTCTGTTATGTTTAACGCACCAGCTGAGGCTGAAGCGTTGGCTTTGCAGACGATGCGTAAAGCTTACATTTCACTTGTTAACCTGTTAGCGCTTTATCAAGATAATGGGATGTCTCTATTATATCTTGAGTTGTATTCTTTGTTGTCACTGATTTCTTGTTTGTTTTCTTTATTTGCAAAATAATTTATTATAACTGTGAATATGGTTTTTGGTTGTTTTTACTAAAACCACGTTCATTAAATAATAATAATAATGAGGAAACTTGTAGAAGTTATTGTCAACCTCACTTAATTCTAATATTAGTATTATAAAAGTCCACTGTATTACATTATCCTACATTGATACCTAAAACATGCAATTTGTAACCATAAAATGAATCAGACAAATAAGTCAGAATATTAGAGTTTTCTAAATGCAGCCTTCATGGAGTCTACCTAATTTTCTCCTGTTGCAACAAAGAAAGGAAGCAGCAGTGAGAACAGTGCCTAATGCACAGACATGAATGCAGCAAGCAACTGTGAGTGCAGACCTGGGGTCATTTGGGGTCTTGACCCTGACTGAGACCTTATGACCTCTGTCTGTGCTCCAGCAGAAACTCGTGGCCTTAACCTTTACCCTTTGACAAGCTGTTATGTCCAAAATCATCTACAAGATCCATGTCTAAGGTCTGGTTCCTTCCTGGATCGATCACGCTCAAGGAAGGAAGGTTTTCGAGTAAGGAACAAGGCCTTCTGCATATAGAGGTCATCACACGATACCACAAATCTTATCTCCTGATTAGAGGCTTTCCACCACCCTTCAGAGAATACATGCTTCTCTAAATTATAAAAAGCAGTGTTATTCGAACCATACAATCATAACTAGTAATGCCTGATTTATATACTTTTCATGCAATCGCTGATTTTCTTTGTTGAATCCACTCTCGGGAAAGAGCTCCAACGAAAAGTAATTGAGGCAATGTTTTACACAGGCAGTACAGAGCGTTCTGTATTGCTGTGGGAAGGGTCGGCAGCACTCACTGTTGTGAAGAGGGATGAAAAAGAGGGAGTTTGAGCTGCTACCCTCTGACCTGATAATTAAAAAGGAGAGATTCAACAAAACGCCATTATCAAAACAACTCTCCTAAACCCATTTAACACGACTTACTTCCTGAACACATAACAGCTAATGTAACTGAGCAACCCTCTTGGTAATGATTGTGACTAATGTTCATATTGTCTACATTTAGCATATTTTTTTAATTGTGTGAATATTTTTTTTTTTTTTTTTTTACACTTCCTTTCTC
>VURO01044124.1:42725-58895 GCA_015108175.1 Pelvicachromis taeniatus | reverse complement strand
TTTTACACTCACTGCTCTCATGTGGTTATGACTGCTATCATTCACTCTTTATCTCGTCAAATAGGGAAATTTCAGTCATGTTTTCTCTGGACCCTGCATCCCAACTATGCTGCCATTAACATTCACGTGAATTTAACTTTCATGTGAAAGATCATTTTCGAATGATTTCGCCCATTTCTACCTCCTGCTCCTCACCCAGTTTTGAGTGTCCCTGCACCATGTTTGTCTGCCTTGACAAAAGCTTCATTAGAGAGCCCCAGCCATCTCGGTAATTGGGCCCATTTATTTCAAAGGTACATTTAATGGTGTCTCTTATTTTTCAGCGGCGTGTTGAGGATTAAAGTACAGTAGATCACAATGCCCTTTTTCTCATGGTTCTATTTTCTTCATTTTAGAGGTGGTCAATTATTAAATTATTTTCACTTTTTCTTTCATCTCCAACATACAATAAATTGTACGAAGCTCTTTGGTTAATGGCACTGGCAGTGGGTGTCTGTGTGTGTTCACACCTGTGTGCACTGCATGTATGTGAGAATGCATAGTGTGTCTGTATTTGTACATGTGCTTCCCCCCCACCCTCCTCTTGGTTATCTTGTGTATATACTATAAATGTGTGTTTTTCTCTCTCATGTGAGACTGTATTATTGTGTGCACCATGCATACTCTGTGTCTTCAACATTTACTTGTCTCTGTGGGTGCATGTTTTTAAAGGGCATTTCAATATCTACTCCAAAGGCGAGTCGTGCCAGACACCCCTCAATCCTTTTATTATACACCCCGAAACATCAAAAGCCACGTAAGCAACCAAGGTGGAGAGAAATTACTTTGTGTGTGATTTCTCTGCCTCTGACTCTCCTGTCAGCTCTCCCCTTTATGTCAGTAATTGTGGGTGATTATTTTAACTGTGAAAAGGGTAGCAGGTAATAGAGGCTGATTAAATCCAATGGACAGCAGCCCAGACAACCCTTAAGACACAGCCGTGTAATAATAGTGAGAGCCGGCATCACCTACACAGCCCGTCCACTCACCTTATTTTCAGTGACATGAGGCCACATGCAATTTAATGCATTTATTGTGGTGTTGGTCCATATATTGACAGCTGTAAACAGTTGTAGTTAAACTGAATCTTGCAGTCCTGCCATAGTTCTATGTTAAAGCTTATGATAGTGACACAATGTGCTAGTATATTTCAAAGTGAAAAGAACACACACACACACACACACACACACACACACACACACACACACACACACACACACACACACACACACACACACACACACACACACACACACACAGAGGAGATGATATAGTAACATTTGCCAGCCACAGACTGACACAACAGGGATTAGTGTCAGTGCCGAGATCTTTCTTTGAAAAAACCTAATATGAAAACTATTATTGCCAAGAAGCTACTCATTTTTCATTCCCAAACAAGACACCTTGTAATCTCAACTCCAGATATCCAGTTAAAAGGCCTGTTGGAACAAGTGGAGTACAGCCATAATAGATAAGCAAATGACTCCTTTATGTAAGGAGATTATACTATGCCAGTTTATGTATCTTATTCAAAGGTAGCATTTACATGACTGTAGACACAATGAAAAACGTGTAATTGATCATAGGCTATACACTTAAAATTACACACATTCAACGTGCAACAGAAGGGCAAAAATCGGTACCTTTACACTGCAGATTATGCCGTTGCAATGTGGATTTCTTTAGCTACAACAGAACTGCTGAGAGTTTAATTTCTTGGACCAAAACAGAGATTTTTTTTTTCCAAAAGCATTCTGTATGGAACTGAAAGTGTTAAAAAAAACTTCAGAAGGCTTTGAATTAGTGGCTTTCTAAAGGTGAAACAGGCAGGCGATAGTTTAGCTGAGCGTCATTATGTGAAAGTCCTCATGAAAATGACCTTTCGTGTTAATGGGCAGGTGAAATGGCTCACTGTATTGTTGGTCACAGGGCTTCAAAACAAACGGAAACTTCCTGTTAAAAATATGCAACATATAATCCTCTATTTTTTCCACGCAGGAATTTCCAAACTCTAAAGCCAAATAGACACAAGTGAGCTGTATGCTTGAACTAGCATGCCGATATCTCAGAGCTCCTTGTTGCATCCTCTCTCAAAAAGTTTTACACCAGGAAGAATGAAAATTCAGTCCTACTGCCCCAAGCCACTTCCAAAACGTGGGTGACTATTTATTTAGAAAAACTCTGCAGAAATTAAATCACCATCTACTGAGTTTGGAGTGAATTCTAAATGTGATCTTTATTGATGAACGGAGCTGGTTGAACAGGCCACGAGCACAAAGAAGTCAGTCTGTTTGTGGTGGTTCCAAAGCTGATATAAATCACGTCTCCTCCATGCTATTAACTTTTGGCGCTATAGGGAGGTTAGGAGTGAGGCTGAGACATCCCCTACAGAGACCCTTGGTGGATGGGGGACTTTACACCCAAGTAAACAACTCACCCTGCCCAGAGGGCAGCACCACCAATATCCCATCCATTACAAAGAGTAGAGAAAGAAAAAGGGTGGGAAACAAGGAAGGGAAAGAAACAACAAACATTTATTTACTGTCACTGTCATCATTTTTGCAGCCATTTTTTTCATGATTTACGACTGACTCAGAGAAAGGCTTGAGGTGAATTGATTGGGTCAGGTGAATTGGTTAAGGTATGGAAGCTGCTCAGAAGTTGCTTTTGGAAATAACTAGAATATAGGAGGGAATAACAGAGAGAGGGGCAACTTTCATCATAATGACAAAAACGTGAAAACTCACTTTGTCAAAAGCTTGTAGCGCTGAGTTACAATAAACAAAAGTAGAAAAAAAATGCATGTTATTATGTTAGGTATTACCTTGAAAGTAAATACAGCATTACAAAGTTCTAAATTAACATGAATACATCTAACCACAACTATATCATTACAGAAATAAACGTCTTGTTGTTCGGAAAACAAAGCCAAAAAGAATCCCTAAATCAAACACAAGTCTTCTCGTTGATGAATGAGACCCACCTGTCATCTTCACGGCTCTTGCGGGTTATGAATTATGCCTCTTGTCTCCTGTGGTTTGTGCTATAATGATAGTCTGATTATTTCAACTACTGCTGGCCACCAAGCGCCTTAAACAAGGAGGATAAACTCACATTCCAGAAATGTCTTCAGATGTGCTATAATTTCTTAGGATGGCTTAGAAACCGCTGCAGCATTACATGACATCCAATCGGCCTTAAATTGTGTTAGCTGAACATACACATACATTCATAATGTGTGTATGTTCAAAGGACTTTGATCTCTTGGTCGTATCTTTGGCATGTGCACGTGTAAAGTAAGAGATCATGTATAATACAGTATAACCCTGTCTTCTACATATGAAGTTACCTGGATTATGTGACCTGACATAGGATGTCATGTGTCTGCCATCAAAGCAATTTTTGGGACTCAGATTTTAATGCCAGAATAATATGGTGAAATTCCTGTTTTTAGTAAAGACCCATGCTGGCGATATAAAATGAAAGAAAGAATACAAGAGAAAGTTACTTGAATTTTTGTTTTTGAATCTGGGAAGCTGAGAAGTTTATATGGATTTTCTCACTATTTTTCACTGTATACGTTTCGTCTTCTGACCTTAAATGTGACAGTGTTCACTTCAGTCTTGAAATGCAGTGCGCTTAGATATAAGACCAGCATGCTTAATTGCCTTCAGACTAAAGCAAATGGTACATACCCCAAAGGAGCTTGACTGAAAAAAATGGATAAAAGGATTGAGATAAATTTTAGGCTTTACTTTTAATCCTTTCTCAATTTTTTGGGGACAGACATTTGACCTATAAGCCAAAAGTTGCAATGAGAAATGGAAAAGAAAAGGTAAAACGGCAGTGTGAAGAAAAGGAATGGAAAGAAGAGGTACCGCAAGTGATTATTGAGAAGACAAAGACCCTGCTGTCCTGGACCTGACAGCACCCTCTACATCAGGTGCCCCCCCATCCCTCCCTCCATCCATCCGCAAGCTCACCATCCAATTCCATCGAGACAAGGGAATTTCCTCCTCCCCACCACATACCCATCATCCATTTATTCCTCCATTCATCTCTTTGTTCCCCAACAAATGGAAATAATAACACACAACAGCACAACAACCAACAGTTCGCTATCCCTCCTTTCTCCAACCTCACACCCAAATCTCAGCTCCTCAGGATGATGGCTCTTTTGATCAGAGCTCTCAGCTCAGTCCCAGTGGGGGAAATGGATACATCTGAATCACGCAAAGAATGTAACTGGCAGGTTTTGGTGTGGTCTAGTCATCCTGTCTACCTGTGAATTCCGTACAGTGCAGGCCAACAGTCGAGACGCCTGTGCTAAAGCAAGTATTTGGTGTCGCAGACAAAGCTGGTTTTACATTACATTAGATTATTCAGACACTTTGAGACAACCGGCCAACTCACAATAGAATTACAGATGAAGCGCTTGCTTATAGAGGTTTACATTCTTAAGATAAGCAAGGACAAGAGTTGTTGACTGTGTGCCTAAACACTGTCTGGGTTGGTTTCAAGGGACGTGAACTGACTACTCTTACCTGTGGATTTCCCCATGCCTTCAATCACATCTCAGGCTGCTGTTACTCAATAAGGTGTTTGTGAAGTCTGAGCCACCTGAGAGAATTTTTGGACTCACAAACACCAATTGTAGCTTTGTGTGAAAGGTGAAAGAGTCTATGAAGCTTGGTTGACTAATTGTACAGGTGATTCTTTATTAAACAAGCAATGTATATAGACAGATATATGAATATTGTGCAGCAAGTTTTTTCTGTTTTCCATAAAGCAAGACACTTTTTGCTGGCATTGTGAAGGTTTTCAGGCTTTTTGTGTTGTTCATTCTACTTGTGAAAACTTGTAATTTTAAAACCTCACAGACAGGTTGCCTGATGGGAAGCAAACGCTCGTAACCATCATAGACCGATTTGAACTGACTGTAATTGCTCTCAGACAGACTGGCCATGGTTTGAAAATAATTTGTTAATTAAAGTAGAGAGATTATTAACATGTTGCAATCAATCTCGGTCTGCGCAGATGAGTACAACCTATTTGCAAAACATTTCTTTGTAATAGGGACTGAACTCATCTGGTTGACCATATTCTGGTTATGGTAACTTAAGCAAGTTGCCAATTGCCTATGTTATTTTGCCGTTAAATCGCCATCTTGCATCAACTACTTGTCAAGGAACTTCTTAATTTCTTCTTCAAATCAATGAGTTTCTGGCCGTATGTAGTTAATGTAAAATTCTGTGTATTATCTGTACATACAATCAATTGACTGTTAAAAACTTTCGGCACACTAGTACGCTGTAGCCAGTGCATTTAGAAAAGGGTGCATTCCAATTTCTTTCCCAGCTAGGCGATTGGGACCCTAGGGGCGTAGACGTTTGACAAAAGATTTTTAGCTCACACTTGTGACCCAGCGAGCTATGTGCCCTACAGCGTGAAACACAAAGGGAACAACACAGGTGATTCTACACATGCTCCTGTCCTGCCTTTTCAACACTTGTACTCTGTGTCTCTGTCACCCCGTGCTACTCAGTGACATCAACCTTTGGCACACTGACAGCCTAGTCCAGGTTTCAATTTACAGAGCAACAGTAAGTATACAAAAAATCCACCTACTTTTTCAAAGTCATTTTTCCACTAATTTTAATTAATTTATTTACAATTTGTATTAACTCGGTGACACCCGCAATTATCATAGCGTGTCACTACATCGATCACACACATCGCTAAAGTCTTTGATGGAAAAGATGACTTTTCCTCATGTCATTTTCTTCTTCTCTAAATTTAGTTTCAATTGTACCAATGGACAATACAATGGTCTTTGGAGATATAACAATAAGAGGTCGGGACTTGAAACTAAACCCATGTCCATAGTGTTTCAGGCACGGCCAACGTTTCATATTATTTTCATCCTCCACACCCAAACAAATTCATCTTTGAATCCCTGGATTAATGTCTTAAATGCTTCTTAACGTCTCTCTCCCTAATTTGACTATTTATAAAAAGCTAAAGCATCACAAAAAGGCCCTTTCAGTCATGCAGTCATTTCCATCCATCTGACGGAAATGTTACTAGCCAGATTTACATATCACATCCACAAAGCACAGGTCTGAAATTCAGGCTGTCAAATTAGTAGACAGGCATTCAGCTCATCAGTAGGCTAAATACTTTAACAACTTATCTTTACATACAGGGTTTTTTTTTTTATAAAAGTGTTGTTCTTCTTATTCCCACCATATTTTTTATTGACTTATTTATTTCTATTGTATTAAGTCATTTTACCTGCTATATTATCATATGCCATGTTTTTATTTTTATAGGTCATTTTACTTTTGATTGTGATCTCTCTTTTTTTGTACTGTAAAGCTCACTAAAAAGTATTAGACAAAAGTTTCATAATTACTATTACTGCCCAAGATTATCATTGCACGTCTCTCATGGCAGGTACTTGGCTCACTTCAAAACATCATTGTTGTCCAGAAGGTCCTGCAATAACAAACTCATAACACCTTGTCTCGCCATTTCTGTTTCTCATCTACGATGCACGCTCTCTTCAGTCCAGAAAAAAGATCTCACGGTCTGAGTCGTGTGCAGGGACAGCTATAACTTGCTGCTGCAGTGCAGCACAGTGCAGTGCACAAACACACACGCGCACACAGGCAGACCAAATTCCTATGAAAATCGCATTGGCGAATAAAACATTCACAAATGTGATTGCTTTTGAGTTGATGCTCAGTGCTCATTGCCACAAGTGCAACAGATATTTTGCATATACTGCGTGTATCCTGTGGCTTCCTCGGTCACTGGCATAGGTGTGTCTGACTTTTACGTACATTTACGTGAAAGTGGCTGAATATTTATGAATGACAAAATGCCACCGCTTTAACGGATGAAGAATAATAGAAAGATAAGCAGACAAAGAGAAAGAAGGAAGAAATATTGCACTGTAGGACTTTATCACAGACGGTTTGTCTATTTAACTGGCATTGAGTAATGACACATACTTTGTGTGCGCCTGGGATGTGTCATCACTGGCATGTTTGCCATTCAATCCGCACAGGCTTTTCCTTGTTAATTTACACAATAGCTGAACATGAGCATGCATGGGGCCACAGTTTTACCTGGAGCCAACAGTGTTGAGTTACAAGTGAACCCAACTTAGAAAGGTAAAGCTAAACCTGCAAAGTCTGAGAACTCCAGTGTTCAAGGAATGAAAAATGTTTGTGTGTGCACAAACTGTGTTTTAAACTACCTACGGTATGTGGTGTGACACTGAAGAGCGAGTGCAAATTAAGAGAAAAGGAAGAAATGTCAGAGAGCAGTGACCAGAAATGTGAATCCTTTAGCCATAGTGCCTTATTACTATAATACCATGTCTGATAACTGTAACTATATTATTCCCCCTGATATAGACACTGCTTTTTTTTTTTTTTTTTTGCCTTTTGTCAGATTTTGGGAAAGACACTGTCTTAATTTAATCCACATTTGGGAATTCCCAGAGTATTTATGGCTATCATTACCGTCTGGGCTGCATTGTGTGATGAGCTACCTGATGCAACCAGACAAACAGTATGCCTGCACTGACAGCATTAAGGGAAATGGATGAGGCACACACATGGGTGGGCTTTATGTGCATTCACATACAAGTACAAACACACGCACACACAGATTTCACCATTCTGGCATGCTATATTGCTCACAGTCCACATTCTACTGGATTGTTTGGTCAAAAGCCATCCACTCCAACCCACACCTGCTCTGCAACACGACTTAGCATGTAGAGCACTGAAAACCCTCTACAAACATCTGTTTTCAGCGAAAGCCCCATTAGATGTCTAACGTGCTGTTTGGTGACATGCACCCTTTGCCTTAATCACCAGATTTGCAAAGTTACGACCTCAATCACCATTTCCAACTTTAAAATAGCTCTGCCTTCAGCCCGACTTGGCTAACAGGAAACCATTAAAGCACCAGCAATTACCATTCCCATCCATCCACACGGTCCCTATTTTATTTTAATCTGTTTAAGTGCATTTTCTACGCAAGGTTAAAATATGAATCCCCGCCGCCCCCTCCTCTCCTCAACGAGGCAGGGTTTTTCTGGCTTACTTGAGAGCACAATTTACGACTGATTTAATTTAGCCTCCGCAAACATTTCTAATGACATTAGGCCCGGTACATATACTGACTGCCTCTCCCTCTTATTCCATTAACTCCTAAATCAGGTTTAAAGACCATACTGATGCTGGATGCTATTATGGGTGATTATCAAAACAACAGACAATGGGGCAAAGTGTTTACTAACTGGTTTAGCCATAATTTTGCGTAACCAGGACAGATGGGAACACTACAAATTACAGATCAATCTTTTTAATAATGAAGGACCTTCCAGTGTGCTCACTCGGTCACGTCTATTGTTCCATGAAGCAACACATCATGTACAGTTTTTAACTAAAACATTTTTAAACTAAAATTGTCCTCATGAATAAAACACGTCATAACAACAGATGCTGGTTTGACTTTGTGTGGACAGGAATAAAAATACACTCTTGTATGATCAAGAAAGCAAGCTAAATGCTGGACCTTTCTAAACTGTTATCCATTCATGGCTAAAATTTGAAGTGCTCTCTTAGATCCCGCTTATTCAGCTTGTTTGACAAGGACTAATGATGGCCGTCCATCTGCATACATGCTTACAGCTGTCTCCCGTCCTCATCCAGGTAATGATTGTGTTATTAACCCCGAACCCCTTTTCAAATTGTTATTAACTGCTGGGGGAGAGAATGAGACTCAAACTGTCTCCGCTCACCTGTCACCAAAGCACTGCTGAGGATGGTTTGATCCCGACTGGCAATCTGTCATTGTCAGAGACAGACTCAGGAAGAGGGGATAGATAGACTCACATCCTCACTTAAATGAGATTCTGAATAAAATTTTTTTGTTTTTTTTGTTGTTAAATAGTTTTCTGAAATTGTGTTTTAACTGTCTAAATTAGGGCTGTGCCACATCACATCATTCAGGGATAAATTAAGTATAACATCATAAATTATTAATACCGTGACAACATCTATTTATTTCCTTAGTACATATAACACTGAAACAAACCCAGACATGTCTAACAGCGAGAGCCACGTGTCTGCCTCAAATGACAATTTAGTAAAAAGGCAACAATTTCCAACAAAGCACAGTACTTTGAAAGATAAGCAAGAAAACCCTTCCTGCTAAAGGTGGGAACAACACAACTTGTTTTACCACTTTAGTACAAACAGGCTATGAAGGCATGCAAGGAGCAGATAATAGCTAAAAATAAATAAATAAACAAGTGACTCAGTGTCTGAACACTTAGTTGATAGACTCATTATGATAGGAGGATCAAAACAGTGGAGGGAACTTACAGATGCGGTAAAGCAGGGCTTTAAGCAGCTGGTTAAAAAGTTCAACCCAAGATACAATATTGCAGATAGAAATGTTTTTCAATATCAGGTTTATTTTGTGACAATATCATTCAGGTTCATGTAGTTATTATTACTGTTAAACTACTCTTAACACTGAGCTTACATTTGACTTATGCTGTATCACTACTATTGCACTATAATGCTACTGCTGCTGGCACCTTCTGCTGGCAATAGATTTACACTTTGAATAAGGTAGTCAGTCAGTGACAGTTAGTTCAGTGGACAATAGCGTAGAGTGCCCTTTCTTTTGTTTGCAGCAACGTGCCAGTGCTTGCAACCTGCAATCACATTAAAAACACTGTTGAGCATTTCTATTTCACTAAGAATATCATTATTGTATCATCATTATTGCAAATTTCCTTGAAATCCTGTTGTATAATTTTGAGGCTATATTGCTCACCCATAGTCTACATATAAGAGGTTGCTTTAGCAGCAAATAATTCACAACTATTAAGTATATTAAGATTTTATTTTGAATGTACCTCTGAGAACCAAAAGACTCACTTCAAATTGTGGTAAATTGTTTGCCACTCTAGTTTAACTGCAAAACGGAAGAAACTCTTTAAAGAGTGAGTGAAGAATACAGAGTAACTCCCCTTTGAAAAGTATAAAGTGAATCTAACTTGGCAGGACGCTGACTTTTAAAAAAAATACATTTACTTTAAATTAAAAAAAATATAGTTTGAAGCCGATAAAGAGTTGTATTATTCATATCTATTATCTACGGAATGCCTGATATTTTTAAAGTAGGAAAACAGATTTTAAAATTATTTTTACATTATTATCACTTTTGCTGGAACAATGTGTTATAAAAATGTCAAAGCAACCTTCCAGTCCCTCAGCTTTAATATGCAAATAAATAATACACGTTTTTTTTTTTTCCTATCAGTGTGGTAGAAATTACTGCATCATGAGGCATGCAGTGGATGTTAAAACCAAAACATAAAGCTATTGCACCTGTATTTGTGAAGTTTACAGAGCATGTAAAATTATTTCCTCTCTACTTTTATGCAAATGCTCCTCTCCTACTTGCGCTCGCTACCTTTACCTTTGCATTTGCTACTTGTCCAAACACAACCACAATTGGAAAGGCTGGTTATATGCTTAGATTTGTACTTTACATATACATATGGTCAATTCCAGTCTGACATAGGTTAACAAAATTTTTTTGTCAAACTTCATTCTCAAATTTTAAAGAACAAAGAAACTACGGGACTTTACGTCCTTATCAAAGTATACTTTTTTCTTTTTTTAACCACAACAATCACACACCACTAGGCTGTATGTGCTGTGGTCGACTCTCAAGTAGATATACAGAGATACAAGAATTCTACACCCAAGATATCTCTTGTGCTGCTACCATTAAATATCTACTTACTATCCATTTTGTCATTTGTCAAGCTAAATATACCACTGTACAGATCAAGGCTGCATCAGAAAAGCACAATGTTGCTGGTTGCCTGTAAATACTTTAAATATTTTTTTGTTTCCAGAAATACTACCCGATTCCAATAAGTCTATGTGCCAAAAACCAGTAAAATCAAATACACGTGTGCATTTCTGTGTGTTTACTGTAAGTTATCTGAGACACGTGAATAAGCTGGAAAAAATGTGTGGTTCTGTGCGTGTAGATCTGAAGAGCAAAAGGTGAGGTTTACAGCCGCAGGTTGGACAGGCCCTTGTGGCCTTTCTCAGTGATAGATATGCTAATGTCCTCCATTCACTCTACTTCACTCCTTTTATTTTCCTCAATTAAAGCAAACGTCAGTGAAACTGTAATTAAGCTGTGTCCAGGCAAAAGACTGTCTGCTGCTTTTAATGAAGCCCCATTGATTCTCTCTTTATTTGCTATTGGTCACCCTATAACATCCACAGGCCTGAAATAAATGGAAGTTAAAAGTGCAGCTCTTTTCGTCCTAGTTGTACATTGTACTGGACTGTTTAATTAAAAGAAAAACAGAGACAATCGGTCTAAGCATATACAGGGATAGCACCATGTGTACTAGAGGTTTGTTCCTCTGTGTATGTGCGCATATATTACTGTGTATCTGAGCAGCTGCATTCAAGATCCAGCCGGTCTGTGAGCTAATGAGCAGAACCACGATTCCCTCTCAATAAGTCTGAAAGGATGAGAGCTTTACAAGTTTCCAAACAAAAGCAAAGCAAACTCTCGTATTTGTGAAACACAGATGACCTTGTGTAATCAATAGCTTACAATTTAAAAAAATGCAGAAACCAATTAGCCACATTGAGCTGTTGCTAAAGGCAAAATTGGTCTGATTGGAAGTCCAATGTGAGCACAATTAAAGATAAAAGGTTTGGTCAGGCAGGAGGGCAGAGTCAAACTGTCAATTGACTAGAATCACAGCTGGAGATACACTGCAGCCATTGAACATTAACCATAATATGCATTTCAGTTAACTTCAGTCTTGATCAAACTGAGGATAAGTAGTGCCAACATATGCACAGCATGACGACACAATAAATGCGACATCATTTCTCTAATCTGTGTGTGTGTGTGTGTGTGATCTTTGCATTGTTCTCAACAATGTCACATGATGCATTTTAGCTATACTTTCACAGAATTTAATTTGCACATGTCTGCATTCAGCAGGTGCTGAACTGGTAATAAGATTTTTACATTACATAACAGGAAGTGTTGAGAAAGCTTCTGCTAGTGTTAAATTTGCATACCGTTAGAGCCACAGCTACCATGTCAACATTTTCATTTTCATGTCGACGATGTCAAAATGCACACTTTCTTCACAACATTATGCCCACTAAAATCTACCACTGTCATACAGTGGTAGATTTTCTATGTTTAAACATTTATTATGTTTTCTGATTAAAATGTGAGTTTTTGATTTTTTTCTTTTTTTAACCACCCTTTGCTTGCTTCCAGATGACTGCCTTTCAGACAGCAGCAGGTAGGCACTTGTGTCAACTTGACTTGAAGGAACAGTAAGACAGGTGTCACAGTGAACTTTGGGCTAAATTTTATTTTCGTCAAATTTAAATAAGATTCTCTTTGTAGTATATCTGAATGTGATGATTGATTTCAGGAACTTGCTAAAGCTCAAAGACTTGGACAACATCTAAGTAAATTAAACAATTAAACAAAAATCAACTTAATAGAAACCAACAAATTCAGATAAAATGAAAGTTGGCTCATTTTGTATCACTTTTCAGGAAACTACGATGTAATCAAAAACGGATACAAGTGAAGACTTGTGAAGCACTAAACTAGTTGTTAAACATCGTTTTATTTGAAGTCGAAAAAACAACAAACAACAACTCTTAATCTTTTTAATGCTGCAAATTCAGTGGTAATACAGTTATTTCTTTTCAAAATCTCTTCAGGGAATTTGGTCATATGTTCCCTTAGATTCATCCATCCATTTGCTTCTGCTTATCCAATATTGATGGGGCTCGAGCTTGTCCCAGCTGTCATGGAACGAGAGGCGGGGTACAGCCTGAACAAGTCACCAGTCTGTTGCAGAGCAAACACACTGTTTACATTTAGAATCCCCAGATAACCTAACATGAATGTTTTTGGACTGGGGGAGGAACCTGGAGTCTACCCACAAAGATCACAGAGAAGGTCCACCAGCTGGCCAGTTGATCCAAAACCAGGCCCATTATGCTATGAGGATCCGGTGCTAACTAACAAGATATGTTATAAAACATTAGGAGTTATGATATGTAATATCAAAAGGTCAAAAGGCAGCAGCATCACTGTGGTGTCACAACATTCAAACAATCAAAAAAAAACATTTTTCAACAGTGTAACTTTATTACATGAGACGAGGCCATGCCTATGTTTAAGTCCAAGAGTTCAGTACATTTGAATTTGAACAGGCATGCATGTAAACTGCAAAGCAATAACTCCAAATTTGGGTCGTTTAAGTCCACTTACAACAGATAGTCAACTGTATTAACAAAAGTGCAAACCGTTTTCTCTTCATTTAAAGGTCCGGCGTATTTGTTCAGTTTGTAAATATGTAAACACAGCAGTTTGGCTGCGCGCCTTTCACCACGTGCACATTTCATTTTCATACCGACTGAAATAAGGATGTGCTTACGGCTTCAAAGCAGCAAATTTGTTTAAAAAATAAATTTTAAAAAATCGTATGAGTGTTCTAAATGTGCACATGCTTTGACTGTATTTATTTATACCTTGCAATACACTCATTGACATCAAAATTTTTTTTCCTGCAGCACACATTTGGATATGCAAATCACTCCTGCATTCACTTTCTGCAAATCAGCACCACTACCAGTCAAATTTTCTGTTTACTGGCAGGTTTCGGTCATGGCCAGCATATATGTTTTTGTGTGTACACCTAAGCAGCCCTTTGCAACACAAGACGCTAATTTGTAGCAAATGAACATAATAGTTTTTGAAGGCAGTTTCGATCTATTATTGAAAACACCAAAATAAGTGAATGTAAAGACTGCTTGAAACTTCCCAAAGTACAGATGCTGAACAACTGTAAGTAAATTGCTTTTTAAGTTAAAAGACCATTCTCATTTTGTGCTTAGTTTTGACGCTTGGACAAAAGTAATGATGTCTGAATGTGAAAGATACTTGCAAAGTGCTTTCACCATTTTTTTTCCACCACCCCCCCCCATTCAGTTAACTGGCAGTGATAACAAGGCCAATATTAAAGCACATTTCTCAATACACCAACCTGTGTATTACATTGTAATGGGTATTACATCAGAACTGAAGGTACATTAGTTTAAATGCAGGGTAGAAGCTTCTTGCTCATGCCTCCTATGGTTTAAATGTGCACAAAAGTGACCACAAAACTAATATCACCCTCTAATGGATTAATAGCAATATCTGATTGAAAAAAACCATTATGAAAAGTAAACCAATAACAAAGAAAGATCTGGCTGGTGGAGACGCGGTGAGAGAAAAAAGCAGATTAGTGTACCAAGTTTAATGGTTTTCCACCTGGGGGAAAAGAGTAATTTACACGCTTATATTGTACTCTTGTTAAGTACATTTTGTCTCACCACAGAAAATGGCTTCTTGTTTTTACCTGGATAAACAAAAGGAATAGAAGCACTCTAATGCCCAGCATCATATCTGGCAAGATATCATCCGCAACCTTGCAATAATGCATATCTCCCCATTCCCCTTTCTCTGAACTAACCACTAAGAAACAAGCACGAGTAGTGAATGTCAGAGTCCTCCTGTTCTTTAAAGTCTAAAAAGGTTTGGGTAGCAGACAAATGTCACTAACAAGCAAAATCAACAACCTTAATCTAAATGCAACCCCTTTAAGACCGATATGAAATGCATTCTTAATAACAAGGGCCTGATAATATCCTTCTGTTTCTCTGGCAACCCTCATCTTCCTCCACTGCCCCCTCCCTCCCTCCCTCCCCCCTAACAGATCTTCCAATAAATTAACTGCTTTTTAGTTTGCAGCTCCGTTCCCCATTAATCCATACGGGGGAAGTGTAGTCAAGTTACACTGGAGAGAAAAGAACTGGTACATTTTAGCGATGCAATTAGGGCCCATTAGTCTTGGCTTTAATTAGAAGGCTGGAGCGTTGATATTTCAAGTGCTGGTTTGTGCTGGTGTTGTGTTTCCCCGCAGCATCGCTCGTCTCCGTCCTGGATCAGGAGTCTGTCTGGCGCGTGTGCCTTTTTCTGTGTTTTTTTTTTTTAGTTTGGTTTCTATTCTGAATCTGCGATGCGCTGTTACGTTCTGATTTTAGCTTAGTGTTATTTTTAAAACAAAGAGAGAGCCTCGAAAAAAAAATGGAGGAAACAAGAAAAGACTGAAGGGGAAAAGATGTTATAGAAGTGAGGGCATTAGAGGAAATTAGAGGTTAATTTGCCAAAAGGGAGAATAAAAAATTCAGGAGAGAAAAAGTGGGCCAGAGAAATAAAAAAAAAGAAAAGAAAAATGATAGAGATTGAGAGAGAGAGAGAGAGCGAGAGAGAGAGAACACGGGTGAGAGATGAGTGAGGAGTTAAAACCTGAAGCCTCAAAGTCAAATTGATCTGCTTGAGGTGCCACATTTAATTGTTAGCCAACAGACAGACATGACATCTTAGCTCTGCCGCTCTCTCCCCAGCCACATTAGCCAACCGCACCGCTTCATGTTCACAGAGTGGAGGCAGACTGTCTGGAGGAGGAGCAACACTCACCATCACTCCATCCTCCTTCCTGACTCATCACTGCTCTTTTGACTCTCAGCCCACAGCAGCAGGGACAACAGGAAAGGTCACAGCAGACCAAAGGCACAGTGTGGAAATCACATCTGTCTTTGTTTAGATTGTCAAATATAAAAATAAAAATATTTACAATATAAATTTAGGCTGAGTAATGCCCAGCTGCCCTTCTACACAAGGAAAGAGCATGCAGTGTTTATATGAAAGCATCAACAGGATTTTTCAACTCGGACTACTCTGTCCTCTACCTCCCACCACTCTACTTGTTCACTTTGCCAGGAATAGCTTATTAAAAACAACTGAGCTCATTACAGCCAATTAAGTCATGATTCATCTGTCTAGATGGCATTAATATGTTAAACAGACCACAGCATGCACACATGTTAACTGGCACACACACGCTCACTTTAAAAAAAAAAAAAAAAAACCCCGCACACAAATTTATGTAGAAATAGTATCGCTATGAACAGC